>JAVJIF010015909.1:0-84233 GCA_038442645.1 Agave tequilana
GGGATTTGTCTAGAGATTCGGAGGGCTCGGGATCTGATTCGGTGGTGATCGTGTGTCGATCTCATATTAGAGGAATTCGTGTTCGTGGGATCGTGTGTCGATCTCAGGAGGACGCAAGGAGTTGCTCGTGGAATCTGTGGTGGAGTAGATCCGGTGAGAAACTCAATCTAGGGTTTCAAGGAAAAGATAAAAATCCAATTTTTATCGAAGTAGTGATCTATTTCCAGTTTGATTGATTTTCCGCATAGATAGAGGATCAAGTAATCTAAATGGCAGAAGAAATTGCTTCGGTTAAGATCATGAATCCTCATCCGAGGATTGATGTAGTTAAGTTTAATGGCACAAATAATTTCGGGATGTGGAGGAGATGTGAGGTTTATGGATGCCCTGAATGCATCGAACCTCGAGGATACTCTCCTTCTGGAGAAGAAGAGGAGCACGACCCTGATGAACAGTGGGCAAAGATGAACAGGTCAGCGTGTGGGTTGATTCATTCATGTTTGTCGCAAGACATAAAATATCTTGCACAACATGAGACATCATCGAAGCATCACTGTGGGAAACCCTTGAGAAGAAATACCTGACGAAGAGTGTTGAGTCAAGGTTGCAGCTTAAGAGTAAGCTGTACAGATTTCAGATGAAGAAGAGGAGCACAGTGAATGAGCATCAACCGATACACGAAGCTTCTTATAGACTTGGTGAACGTGGATGTCATTGTAGAAGAGGAGGACAAGGCGATCATCTTCCTGAACTCACTCCCGGAGGAGTATGAGACATTCACACTGACCTTTATCAATGGTAGGCAGACGTTGGACTACCATGAGGTGTCGTCTGCACTGACAATTTATGAGACGAGGAAGAAAGAGAGACATCCTTCTCAGTCAAGCTCATCGACGGAGGCACTGGAAGTAAGAGGCAGGGGTTTCATCAAGGAAGGGCAAGGAAGAAAAAGGAAGATCAAAGTCCAGGCCGGGTTTCAGGGATCTCAAAAGGAATCGGTGTGCCTTCTGTAAAGAGATAGGGCACTGAAAAGTGGGCTGTCCAAAGTTCAAGGGAAAGAAGAAGGAGTCGAAGGCTGAAACAAATCTTGCAAAAGTGACGAATACTCAGAGGAGCAGTTCACATGCAGATGGATCAGATTCAGACTCGTCAGGTTTCTCGTTTTCAGTCAGTTCTCCCATCATTGGTAACTCATGAAAAGATGAGTGAATTTTGGATACAAGTACAACATACCATGCATGCCTAATCGGGGTTGGTTTTCTAGCTTTGAGAAGCTGGAGGGTGTTCGGTCGTTATGGGCGATGATCACTCATGTAGCATGGAGGGTGTAGGTACACAATCCGAATCAGGATGTTTGATGGGATAGTAAGGGAGCTGAAGAGAGTGAGGTATGTACCTCAATTGAAGAGAAATCTAATCTCCGTGGGAACTTTGGAAGCATCGGGCATGGTGATATCTGTTCGAGATGGCGATCTCAGGATGATCAAGGGCTCGACGGTGGTGATGAAGGGCGTCCGCTGAGGCAATCTCTACTACTTGAAGGGTAGTACGATTACAGATCAGGTGGAGACTTCGAGTTCCTCAGATGATGGTGGCCCGGAGGTCTGGCAGGGAAAGGTCGGACAGGAAGAAGAAAAGTTTTTGTGAGCTCCTGCAAAGATGGAATCCCTGGAAGATGCTGCTACCTGCAAGTGTGGAAGGTGGACACAGCGTTTTGGACAAGAAGAAGGTGAGATTCGCACTAGTACTCACTGCAATGAAGGTCTTCTTGATTGTGTTCACATGAGCGTATGGGGACCTGCTAAGACGGCATCGCTTGGAGGTCACATGTACTTTGTCTCTTTTGTTGATGGTTCATCTAGGCAGGTTTGGATATATCCCATGAGACAAAGGGTGAAGCCCTAGATGAGTTGGTGAAGTGGAGAGGAAGAATGGAGAAGCAGATAGGTAGGAAGGTAAAGGAGCTTCATATTGGTAATGTTGGAAAGGACATGAACCAATTCCTACGATTTGGCCAGAACACAGGTATTGCTACTCACTTCACAACAGGTACAGATGGGTTGGCTAAAGATGTAGTCCGTTCCTTGCTGGAGGAGGTTCGACGGTTGTTGTCTAATGCAGGATTAGACAGGTCGTTTTGGGCTGAGGCGACTGAGTATGCTAGCCATCTCATGAACAGATCGACTGCGATAGGAGGTAAAGCTCCATTGAAAATTTGGTCTGGGAAAGCTGCTCAAGATCATGGCGTGCTGCAGGAGTTTGGAAGTCCGCCTACTTCAGTGCCAAGAATGGCAAGGTGAATCCGCGAGCAAAGAGGTTTGTCTATTTGGGCGTCAAGAGAAACAGCTACAGGTTGTGGGACCCCGAAGACAAGAAAATCGTGATGAGCAGGAATGTCACTTTTGGAGAGACTTTAGCGTTGAAGTCTACCGTCTCTCAGCAGGTGGAGAGGACGAAGACCAAGGTTGGATCGCAGCGGGTGGAGATTGATGCTACTCCATCATCTCCAGTTGGTTCGGCATTGGAGGAGACTTCACCGGATGTAACACCGGGTGGAGATCATGAAACCAGGGTTGATGCTGAACAGGTTGAAGACATTGCTGAGGATATCGAGTTGTTTGCAGCCATTGGAACCAAGTAAAACCACGCTTGTGGGTAAAGAAGCACGAATCTCAAGTTTGTGATCGCGACAAGCTGAATTGAAGGTCGTTGTTCTCCATGATGGTCGTGAGGAGGTTCATATGACTCAGTCTGACAGGTCCACTGCTGCAATACAGGTACCAGTGTTCGAGCTTGATGAAGCTCATTTTTAATGAACTACGGTTGGCTTGATCCTTTTGGGCAAAGGTACGTAGGCAGTCGTAAAGGCGCAGCCATTTGGTGATGCAACTCTTATGAAGCTATTTTTGGGTTCTCGAGAAGTTGTTTGGAACTTCACGTAGAGGTGAAGAGTTGTGGCCGATGGAACTTCACGTAGAGGTGGAGAGGCTTCACGTAGAGGTGAAGAGTTGTGGCCAGTTAGACTTCACGTGGTGGTGAGGTGTTGTGATCTCGATGAACAGGTTGATCTTCCGGTGAGAAGATGTTGAGCTTGCATAAGGAGGGGTGTGCATCCAGTTGAAGCCGATGATGTTTGGTGTGCTCTACATAGACTTGGTGGACCGTCAATGGAAGACAGGAAGACTAGATAGAGCTAGTCAGTTGGAGAGTCAGTGTTGGCTCGTGAGGAAGTCTTCATGAGGTCGTGAAGTTGTGGAGTAGAAGCCATAATTTGGTGATCAGCATGTATGGAAGTTCTCCTAAGGTGAAGTGCAGGAAGGCATGTGCGATGTTTTCCAGTGGATAGCTGAGCTAAAGATTCTAAGCCGAGATCGTGTGTCGATTTCGTCCGGTGCGCGCAAGCCGAGATCGTGTGTCGATTTCGCCAGGTGATAGACTGGGGTATGTTAGAGATCGGCTCAGATTTTGAAAAAATCTTCACCGAGGTGGAGAATGTTGGGGGAGGAGGTCGTCGAAGAGTCGACGAAGAAGAGAAGTCGAGGAAGTCGACTGAAGAAGAAAAAATTCAGAATTCAGCAGCAGCAAAACAGCAGCAGAACAGTACTTCCAGCAGGAGCACGGTCGACCGTCGGCAGAAGCAAGCGCACGGTCGACCGGCCCAGTCAACCGTGGTGCACAAACGTGCACAACGTGCACATAGGGATGGCGGTCGACCGGACCGGTCGACCGCAGGAAGGGAGCGGTCGACCGACTGAAGTGACCCAACTCTTTGTTGGGCGCCCGGTCGACTGCCCGGTCGACCGACAGTCGGGTCTGCTATTTTTCAGGAAGGGTTATTTTGAACCCTATTTAAAGGGCTGTTTTTTTTTTAAGGGTTTGTATCTTTGAGAAGGGTTTTGTGTGCAATCAGGGAGGAGAGTAGGGTAGAGGCAGAACTCTCCCGATCCCCATTGCTGTAAATTGTATTGATTGGTTGAAATCAATAAAATCCTCCCCCTTTTATTGCCCCGAGGACGTAGGTATTGAGGCCGAACCTCGTTAAATAGTTGTTTGCGTGTGCTTTCTCTGGTGTTTGGTATTTGTGCGATTTTGTGATTGTTCTCCTTGCTTGGGAGTTCAAGGATTCCTCAACAGGTTGTTGTCGTAGGCGCAACAGCAGCTTGGTATCACTCCAGAGGAGTACTCCGAAGCATCACTACAGATGAGCACTTTGAAGCGACAGTGTAGAGTAGCACCTTGGAGATACATAGCAGAGAACCGGTCCAGTCTAGAAGCTTTCTAACCCGTGAAACTTGAGAAATGCGTCAAAGACAGTTTGGTGAATTCATAACTTGTAACCCTAATTTTTTCTATAAAAAGAGATGTACCATCATTATGACTAGGATGATAATAAGCATGTGTATGTCATTGTAAATACAGTGTGGCTGTGAGGTTCTCTCTTTTTTTTTCCTATAATTTCTCTGATATATAATAAATTTATGTGTGGCTCCGTGATTATTACCAATTTGGATTTTCCACGTAAAGTTTCAGTGTCCTTAATTGTGTATTTGATCTGTGTTCTTTCTTCTTCTCAATTCATTTTACTCTTCAAAAGACACTTTCAAACATGTTCCTGATTTACAACTAAACCTATACGTCCTTTTAACTTAAATTTAGGGTTGTCAAACGAGTTCATAGGTCGTGAACGGTTCATCTCAACTCAATATTTACCTTGATTTTAGCTCGCTTGAATTGCTTGAAATTACAAACAAGTCGAACTCAAACTAAGCCATCTCGCTTGCATTCAATTTAAACAAGCTCGATATTTGATATTAATATATCTAACAAGGTGTGCTAATTTGACAACCTCTTCTCCTTTTTGGAAAGGAATGATGACCGTTAAAGATATTTTCTTCATAGCAATCGTAAAGGAAGTTAGGAACGGGAGGGCGACAAAATTCTGAGAAGACAAGTGGGTTGAACGTAAATCGGGACGCGGTTTTAACGTTAACTCGTATTTTGTCTCGGGGAGGGTTCTTTAGTCATCCTATAGCCTGTCCCTTTATTTTCAGCTTTT
Source organism: Agave tequilana (assembly GCA_038442645.1). NCBI lineage: Eukaryota > Viridiplantae > Streptophyta > Magnoliopsida > Asparagales > Asparagaceae > Agave > Agave tequilana. The sequence continues at coordinate 5,057 of JAVJIF010015909.1, forward strand.
TTTCATTTTTCGTCCTCCTGCACATGCGTGTGCTTCAAGAGGTATTAGTTGTGATTATCTTTTTTTTTTGTTTTATATATTTTGTATCTTCAGGGTTGATGGTTTCATTGAAATCGTATTAATAAACGCAGGGGGCCTTTTTTGGCTCATTGTTCAATCTCGAAAAAAAATATTTTGCATAAATTGTAAATTCTTACAAACTCTTCACGAGTGGTTCGAGTTTGGCTCGATATATACATTTCTGTGCATGAAACTTAGTACTCGTGAAAGTTAAACCTGAATTATATTCAATTTTTTAAAGTGAAATTCTTTCCATACATGCTCTAACTTGCACACTTCTATGTAGAACACAATCATCAATGAGCTCCTTTAGATTATATTCATATTTTCTAAAATAGAAAAGTCTATATGTATTAATGTTGTTTAGAGAAGTGTGTATGTTGTGTTGTTACAGAATTGACATAGTTTGATACCAATTGTTGACACAATTGACGCTCTGAAACCAATTATTGTACGTAACAGAGACCTTAGTGATATAATCAGTACTCGCAAAAGAAAAACTATTGTAAAGTAAACTAACAATATCAAGACAAAAGAGTAATAATAATAACATGAGGATCTAACGTGATTCGGTCCAAAATTGTCTATGTCCATGGGGAGAGAACTTGAAAGAGTTTTACTTATAAACTGGGTACTATAGAGATCTAATCTTTTCTTGACCCCACAAGAGTATTCACCTTCCCTTAGAATCTACACCTAAATTATAAAAGTATACATTCTCTCTATGCATCTTCACCTTCGCTCTCTTTTTTAGTTTCCTCTAATCTTCTTTGTTCAAGATATTCAATAAACTATGTAACATTCTTTATTTATAAGACTTTATAATACAAATCATATTCAGACTATGAGATAATCTTGACTGTCAGATGTTTGAAGATGTTTTCTTGATTTAGAAGAATTATAGACCCTTCAAACTTTAGAAATAAATCTTTATAGAATAGAAATTGATTCTTACTCATAATGCAACCAGAAAGGAAAACATCCTCGCCCAAAATCTGAAACAGACACGAATTCGTGTATCAGATTAGTCGACTTGGTCTTACAGACTAGTCGACTAATCCTTGTATGAGTCGACTTATAATAACTATAAGTTGACTCTTGGAACCATCTCATTTCTGTTGTGCATATTAGTCGACTAGTATAATTGTTTAGTTGACTAATTAGTCGACTATACAGTCGACTAACCTACCTTGATTTGCTTATTTTCTTCGTTCTTCTTCTTGTCTAATCGAATTGGATCTTCTTGAACCATTATCTCTTCTTAAAAACAAGGAAAAATCTTAGCAATTTTCATCTTGACTTACTTTTCAAGCTTTTTGTAAAACACCTTAAAAATTTTGGATTACATTGATTCTTCCCTTAAACCGTAACGTGAAATCTTTACCTCCTCTCTTCGGGCCTTTAGGTGATTTATCACCATCGCTTGGGCCATCTCGGGGCTCACCCGAGTGCACCCTCTCTCCTTTTTGTAACACTTTGACTCAGCTCATATCCCATCGTAGTCTTTCCTGAAACTCCACCTCGCGATGAGCTTCCTTCCAAGCTTATTCCTAAAAACTGAACTTTAAACTGAGTTTTCTTTCTCCATCTTGTATAATCTTTCACACTTCTCTTCTTCCGGATTACCCTGTCTCCTTGGCTAATTATGATGACATCTTGTTGCACTTGAATTCGACATCCTTTTTCATCAAGCACCCTTATGGATATTAAATTGTATCGTGTCTCTAGGATATACCGGACTGCCTCCAGAGCACACGCCATCCATCTCTTCCTGTAACCTTGACCGTTCTAGTTCCAATGATCTCGCAAGCTGAACCATCCACCATTTTGACAGTCCCTTCCTCCTTTACAACTAAGGAGTTGAACAGCTCTTTCTGGGAACATACATGAACCGTACTATCAGAATCAAATATACAGTCTTTATCTTGAGATGTGTTATCTTCAATGTATGAAGTCATTAATAGTTCGGCGTCCGATGCACCACTCATTACTATGTCTGTCTCCACAGTTTGCCCTTTTTCTTTAATCACTCTTACCAATGCTTGCAGTCATTCTTTCAATGACCTTCTCTGTGATAAAAGTGACACGCCTTCAACAAGCTCGGACTTTTTTTCTTCTTCTCTTCATTTTCTTCCTGTGACCATCAAACTCGATCTTTCTTGCTCCTCTTGATTTTGCATTTTCCTGATATCATTAGATAAGAGAGTTGCCGCGACCTCCTCTAAGATGAGAGTTTTCTTACCGTAAAACATAGTGATTACGATATGATCATATGACTGTGAAAATGAATTGAAAAGTATCAATGTCTTATCCTCCTCATCAGTTTTGACATTAACAGTTAGAAGCTCACTGATGACCTTATTGAAGAAGTGTAGATGCTCCAACATTTTTGTCACTTCACATGCATAGCCCATAAAGTTATTTCTTGAGATACAGCTTGTTGGAGAAGTTTTTTATCATATATAATATTTTTAATCTTGACCATAATCTCATAGTCATTTTTCATCCATCATATTGAACTTAACCTCGTCTGCGAAACATGATTGAATCATGCTTGCCGCTTTCATATCCATCTCTCCCCAATTCTCATTTGATGTACCTGCAGGTTCTGTTGACTTTCTTTGCAAGTTTTGTGATGGCCCTGTTGCATCAATAACGCCTTCACCCTCTTTTACCATAAATCAAAGTTTCCTTTGCCATGGCATTTCTCGGCCTTGAACTTAGTCACATAACTTCCGATCTTCGACATATCGCTCTTCATCAACCTTTAGCTATAATATCAGTTGTTACGGAATTGATATGCTCTAATACTAATTGTTGATACGATTAGCGCTTTGTTGTCAATTGTTGTGCGCAACGGAGATCTTGGTGATATGATCAGTACTCGCAAAAGGAAACTATTGTAGAGAAAACTAGCAATACAAGATAAAAAAATAATAACAATATTAACGTGATTTGACCCAAAATTAACCTACGTATACGGGGAGAGAACTTGAGAGAGTTTTATTAATAAACTTGATATAATAGAGATTAATCTTCATCTTGATACCACAAGAATTTCGCCTTTCCCTTGAATCTATACCTAACTTGTAAGAGTATACATTTTCTCTATGCGTCATCACCTTCCTCTCTTTCTTAACTCCCTCTGCTCTCCTTTGTTCAAGATATTTAATACACTAGGTTACAATTTTTATTTATAGGACTTTACAATATAAATTCTATTAAGACTATGAGATGATCTTGATCGTCGGATGCTTGAACAATTTTTCTTAATCTAAAAGAATTCTAAACCCTTCAGAAATTTAGAAACAAACCTTCATAGAATAGAAACTGATTCCTATTCGTACTCCAACCATAAAGAAAAATATGCTCGCACAAAATCCGAAACAGACCGAATTCGTGCATCAAATTAGTCAACTTGATCCTACAGACTAGTCGACTAATCTCTGCATGAGTCAAGTTGTAATAACTATAAGTCGACTCCTGAAAATATCTCATTTTCTGTGGTGCATATTAGTCAATTAGTATAATTGATTAGTTGACTAATGTTACTTGTTAGTCGACTATACAATCAACTAACCTGCCTTGATCTGATTCTTTTCTTCATTTTTCTGTTAGTCTCATATTAAGTGGCGCACTAACCTTTTATTAATTAATTGGATTCCATAATTATGGCTAACTGATATTTAATGTATGCCCAAATATAATGGTTACATTTATATAAGTTTATAATCATATGAGATATAAAGGGCCATGATGGGTGGTTTTATCTCATGGGGTTATTTGCAAATGTAGACCCTCTTCTCTCCTCTTGAAAAGAAAACAACCCCCCTTTTTAGGGAATCCATCACTTTACAGTTTGTGGGTTTTGTGAAAAGAAAAGGAGACAGAGAGAAGAAAGGGTTTGCAGATTAGGGTTTGCAAGAATCAAAGAAAAGGGACTGAGATCATTAACAATCGTTCTTCATCATCCTCTTGATATGGCTTCAGGTATGTATTTATTTATGTATTTATTCTTGGGATGTATATAGATTCTAGATCCATGATAGATGATTTTGTTATCATGAAATTTCTTTGAGTATTTTAATGTCTAACATTTGGTATCAGAGCTTTGTTGTGAATCTATGCATCCCAGAATTAAGATTATGGACAATTTAGGTTTTGCCATGATTAATTGTTTCAAGATGGAAAAATTAGGTTTTGTAAATATTGATCATTCCATGTAGAATTTTAAAGAGGATTTAGTAGATTTCCTTCACTAATTCTATTAATATTCCTCTAATTGTGTAATCACTTGGACCTGAATTTATTATTGGTTTAATTACAAACCCTAAATTTTCCCATTGATAAGGCTTCAGTCGATAAACAGTTATTAGTGTTCTGTTTCGTCGACTGTTAGTCGACTTGCCCGAACCACTAGTCGACTAGGTCTCCTTCCAGAATATTAATAACTCTCTGTTTTTACTGTTTAGTCGACTTGACATTTTGATTAGTCGACTAATAATTAGTATAGTCGACTAACCCCTTTCCCAAGTCGACTAACAGGTTGACCCGAGAGTTGTGTGGTTCTCTGTTTCTCTGTCAGTCGACTAACCTTCCTGTAGGAGTCGACTAGCTTTGCCTTAGTCGACTAACCTTTAATTTATAGTCGACTTGACTTGACCCTAGTCAACTATAAATTCCTTTATAGTCGACTTGACTTGGCCCTAGTCGACTTGGCTTACCTTGACCAGTCGACTAATGTTTGTTTAAATTCAATCATAAATGTATGTTACACATTTAATGTTATGGTGTTAATATTGATTGATATTGGTCAAGTGTTAACATTAGAGTATTATGGAATAACTCAAATAAAAGGTTAGAGAATATTATTGGTTAGTTTTATATTCATACGGCTTATTGATTTAGTAGTTGCCAAAGTGACCTATATTAGTAAGCCTTATGAATATACAACTACATAAAAGATTTGTCAATAAGGGTGACATTAAAGTCAATAATATTCTCGGTGGCGGTTCTACTTAGGAGATTGGGACTCGCCCAAAGGAAAGTCTCTTTCAAATAATTACGAACCGGGTAGGGTAATGTAATTTATGCAACTTAGTGGTGTAGAATTGGATACCCAAAGGTAACATGACTTACTGTCTAAGTGGCATAAATTATATTAGACCTACATAGGTGATAAAAGGTCTCACCTATAGAGTGAATGCTGGATATGCTTAGGTTTCGCCCAAAGGAGAAATCAAAGTGATATCAATAATTCATCTTCATAAAATTTAATGTTTTTGTATTGATTCGAGGCCTTAATGTGAGCATTGTCCTATTTTGTTTCAGTGAACGTTTCCACTTCCCTTCACTCTCATGCATCTAGTATTCCAGCCCTGAATGGTACAAACTTCTCTGAATGGTTTAAACATGTCCAATTCACACTGGGTGTACTGGATCTTGACCTGGCTCTTCTAGTTGAGAAACCTGAGGAAGTCACTGCTGAAAGTACAGCAGATCAGGTTAGGACAGACTCAGTCTTATGTTCATTAAAATGACCATTGCCAACAATATCAAAACTTCACTCCCTCAGACTGCTAACGCTTCAGAACTTTTAACTGCTGTAAAAGAACGTTTTAAATCTGCTGATAAGTCATTAGCTGGAACTCTTATGACTGAGTTAACTACCATGAAATATGATGGTAGTAGAGGAGTCCAACAACATATCCTCAATATGACTGATAAAGCTGCAAAGTTAGGAACACTGGGAATGAAAGTAGATGAATCATTCTTGGTACAGTTCATCCTCAACTCACTTCCTCCTCAATTCGGACCATTCAAGATTCACTATAATACTCATAAGGATAAGTGGAATCTGAATGAGCTGACTAATATGTGTATTCAAGAGGAAGTGAGACTGAGGCAAGAAGGACATGACTCGGTGTTAGCAGTAACTCAAGGAGTCATACATAAGAAGGGAAAGTATGGAAGAGGTAAGAGGTTTCCACCAAAGAAAGGGAATGAACCTGGGGAAAGTAGCCAGGGTCATGGAAAGAGTTTCACTGTCAAATGCTACTTTTGTGGCAGAAAAGGACATGTGAAGAAGGATTGCAATAAGAGAAAGGCTTGATTCGAAAAGAAAGGTATGAATCTTTCTTTTGTATGTTATGAATCGAATCTTGCTGAAGTTCCTTCTAATACTTGGTGGATTGACTCTGAAGCCACAACTCACATAACTAATTCAATGCAGGGATTCCTTACAACCAGGAAACTGAAGGAAAGTGAAAGATTTGTCTTTATGGGGAACCGTCTCAAAGTGGAGGTCGAGACTGTTGGAACTTATCGACTACTCTTAGAGACGGGACATCAGATGGATCTTTTGGACACTTTTTATGTACCTTCGATTTCTAGGAATTTAATGTCTTTATCCAAATTAGATGTTGTTGGATATTCAGTTTTATTTAGTTGTGGAAAACTTAATTTGATGTTTAATTCAATTTCAGTTGGACATGGAATTTTATGTGATGGTTTGTATAAAATTTCCTTGAATTATGAGTTTGCACAATCTCTTTTAACCCTGCATTCAAATGTTGGTTCTAAACGTGGCTTAATTGATGAAAAATCTTCTATTTTGTGGCATAGACGACTGGAGCATATCTCTAGGGATAGAATTGAAAGATTAATGAAGAATGAGATTTTAGATAACCTAGACTTCACTGATTTTGGATTGTGTGTGGATTGCATAAAAGGAAAGCAAACCAAACACACCAAGAAAGGTGCCACAAGAAGCAAAGAGCTTCTTGAGATTATTCATACAGACATTTGCGGACCACTCTCTATTCCATGTTTTACGGGAGAGAGATACTTCATCACCTTTATAGACGATCTGTCTCGTTATGGTTATGTATATCTAATTCATGAAAAGTCTCAGACTGTTGACATCCTTGAGGTGTTCATTACAGAAGTCGAGAGACAATTAGATAGAAAAGTTAAAATCATGAGATCAGACCGAGGTGGTGAGTATTATGGAAGATACGATGAGTCAGGACAAAATCCTGGCCCATTTGCCAAATTTCTAGAAAAGCATGGCATTTGTGCTCAATACATAATGCCAGGTACGCCTCAGCAGAATGGAGTTGCTGAAAGGCGAAACCGGACACTTATGGATATGGTTAGGAGCATGATGAGCTTCTCTAATGTACCTAATTCATTGTGGAATGAAGCCTTAAAGACTGATATGTATATCTTGAACAGGGTTCCTAGTAAGGCAGTCTCAACAACTTCTTTCGAGTTGTGGACTGGTAGGAAACCTAGTTTAAGACATTTATATGTTTGGGGTTGTCCAGCAGAGGCTAGAATATATAATCCACAAGAAAAGAAATTAGACTCCAGGATCATATCTGGGTATTTCATTGGTTATCCAGATAAGTCTAAAGGGTACAAATTCTATTGTCCTAATCATAGTACCAGAATTGTTGAAACTGGTAATGCCAGATTCCTTGAGAATGGTGAAATTAGTGGGAGTGATGAACCTAGAAAGGTAGATCTTGAAGTGATAAGGGTAAATATCCCAATACCCTTTTCTTCAAGAGAAATTGTTGTCCCTCAGCTTGATCATCAAGCTGAGTCACCTGAACAACATAATGATAATGGTTCACCACTTCATGAGGATATCGCCATTGAAAATGTTGTAGAACCACCACAATCGGCAGCTTTGAGGAGATCTCAAAGGGAAAAAAAATCTGCCATTTCAGATGATTATGTGGTGTATCTACATGAATCTGATTTCGATATTGGGATTAATAAAGATCCAGTTTCATTTTCACAAGCCATTGAAAGTAATGATCTTAGCAAATGGATTGATGCTATGAATGATGAGTTGAAATCTATGGACCAAAACAAAGTCTGGGATCTCGTCGAATTGCCTAGTAACTGTAAGAAAGTCGGGTGTAAATGGGTCTTTAAGACCAAGCGCGACTCCAAAGGCAATATCGAACGATATAAAGCCAGACTTGTGGCTAAAGGTTTCACTCAGAAGGAAGGCATTGATTATAAAGAAACATTCTCTCCAGTATCAAAGAAGGATTCTTTTAGAATCATCATGGCCCTTGTAGCTCATTATGACTTAGAGTTACATCAAATGGATGTGAAAACAACTTTTCTGAATGGAAATTTGGATGAGGAAATATACATGGAGCAACATGAAGGGTTCACAAAGAAAGAAAAAGAACACTTGGCTTGCAAATTAAAGAAATCCATATACGGACTAAAACAAGCTTCCAGACAATGGTATATAACGTTCAATGATACCATTACCTCATTCGGATTTAAAGAGAACACTGTTGATCAGTGTATATATTTGAAGATCAGTGGGAGTAAGTTTATCTTTTTGGTTCTGTATGTGGATGATATTTTGTTAGCCAGTAGTGATGTTGGTTTACTGTATGAAACCAAAGACTATCTTACCAAGAACTTTAAGATGGTTGATATGGGTGAGGCAGTTTATGTCATTGGCATAGAGATCTTCAGGGATAGATCTCGAGGATTGTTAGGACTGTCTCAGAAAGGTTATATCAATCGAGTCTTGAAAAGATTCCACATGAAACTTTGCTCAACCAGTTGTGCACCCATCATGAAGGGTGACAAATTAAGTGGGAGTCAGTATCCAAGAAATGACTTAGAAAAGGAACAAATGCAGAAAATTTCTTATGCGTCAGCAGTTGGGAGCTTGATGTATGCACATACTTGTACCAGGCCAGATATCAGTTTTGTTGTTGGAATGTTAGGAAGATACCAGAGTAATCCAGGAATGGAGCATTGGAAATTGGCAAAGAAAGTGATGCGGTATCTTCAAGGGACGAAGGATCATATGCTCACATATAGGAGATCAGATCAGTTAGAAGTGATCGGTTATTCGGATTCAGATTTTGCTGGTTGCCCAGATAGCAGAAAGTCTACCTCAGGCTTTATATTCATGCTAGCAGGTGGGGCAATCTCGTGGAAGAGCGTAAAGCAGTCTATTACTGCTTCATCCACGATGGAGGCTGAGTTCATAGCATGTTTCGAGGCCCGAATCATGCATTATGGTTACGCAATTTCATTTCAGCACTTGGTGTAGTTGACTCTATTGCCAGGCCGCTGAAGATATTTTGTGATAATACAGTAGCCGTTTTCTTCTCTAAGAATGGTAAGTACTCTAGTGGTTCCAGACATATGGAACTTAAGTACTTAGTCGTTAGAGAAAGAGTTCAGAAACAACGGGTGTCAATTGAGAATATAAGTACCACTCTAATGGTTGCTGATCCATTGACCAAGGGATTACCTCCAAAGACATTCAAAGAACATGTTATTAGAATGGGTCTTTTGAGTAATCTGTAATCTATGTTTTGGTGCTTATGTAATTGACACTATTGCGCAATAAAAGTTTGTTTCTGTATTTCCTGTTATCCAACTATGTGTGCACATATTATGTATGGATGTTTGTTAAACAGGAAAAGTCTTGACAAGACAAATTACAGGGGTCGTTTTGGTTATAGTCTCTATTAGTGAGGGTTATCAATGTTGTGGTACGTAGAAGGGAGTATGATATAGATGTTGTATAACCGCTATGACTCACATTGGTGATCCAAGCTAATTGCAGCATTACAGTATCTCATTATTTGGGCTTATCAGTTATTTTTTTTTTAAAATTCGTGATCACGTGTCAAAGTTTTTCAGTATGGAATCCAATGGAGTCAAAATGTTTTTAAAATGAGTTTTTCTTTTTATTTGTTTTCTAAGGTTGTACTGTAATCGGCTAGTGGTCCAAGTGGGAGAATGTTAGTCTCATATTAAGTGGCCCACTAACTTTTTATTAATTAATTGGATTCCATAATTATGGCTAACTGATATTTAATGTATGCCCAAATATAATGGTTACATTTATATAAGTTTATAATCATATGAGATATAAAGGGCCATGATGGGTGGTCTTATCTCATGGGGTTATTTGTAAATGTAGACCCTCTTCTCTCCTCTTGAAAAGAAAACAACCCCTTTTTTAGGGAATCTATCACTTTACAGTTTGTGGGTTTTGTGAAAAGAAAAGGAGACAGAGAGAAGAAAGGGTTTGCAGATTAGGGTTTGCAAGAATCAAAGGAAAGGGACTGAGATCATTAACAATCGTTCTTCATCATCCTCTTGATATGGCTTCAGGTATGTATTTATTTATGTATTTATTCTTGGGATGTATATAGATTCTAAATCCATGATAGATGATTTTGTTATCATGAAATTTCTTTGAGTATTTTAATGTCTAACATTTTCTTCTTCTCCAATCGAATTAGATCTTCATAGACCATCACCTCTTCTTGAAAATAAGGCAAAATTTTAACAGTTAGTACGCAGAAAAAGCATTTTGAATTCAGTGTACTTATTTCACGTGATGTTTGTTTAACCTTAAGGTTATGCATTTAAGAATTACAGGTCAATAATGTGCTTTATAGCATATTTACAGCTCAATTTGAGAACGTATGGATGTGCTTTTGAATTCTCTGCACTCTATTTCATTTGCAGCTCAAATTGAGAACCTATGGAGCTGCCTATAAATTCTCTTTTCTCCCAATCTTTCAAATCTTAGAGTGAATTTGGGCAATTATCCAAGTCTGAACTTGTGGCTTTCTTTGTCCTAAACTCACGACAACCGTATGTTCTCTAATTCTCCTCTCACTTAATTTTCTATTTATGGCGGTCTTGAGAATTTCAGAAGGTTAAAGCTATTGGACCATTCAAATTGATGAACCCATTTTCAACTCCAGTGAGAAAAAAAATCAATGCATTTGTGACAAATTTGGAGGATATGATGTTGGTTGGCCTTCTCTTGTTTGAGACTGGAGGTTGGTTTTATCGATCTATTTGTTGTTATCTGGACTTTAAATATGATGTCATCTTCATAAGATTTATATCCATGGATGAAATCAATGCAGAAATATTGTCATGTTTGTATAATACTTTGGTATTAGTGACGAGAGAACAAGAAAATCAGATGAGAATCGGGAAATCATTTGATTCTCGTTTAAATTGAACTCATTCTAAGATACCGTATCTGATTCCTTATTCATTTTCTAGCAAATATCACTGCTCAGTGTTTGTACAGACAAAAATATGATACTGACAGATTATTCGAAATATCTGAATAGATACATTCATATTCGTTAAGTATTTAAAATATATTCTAACATTATATAGAAAAATGTGTAGATTGTGAGCGTATAAGACAAGAATTTTTCATATAAATATTCAATTCTGCATTTGAAGAATATCCATGCCAATGTTTGTATTCTGTAAAATTTAGCACTGTGTCTCTTGAATAACAGAAGAATGAATGCAGAAGTTTCAATTCTATTCTTTTTCACTTGAGACCACTGAAGGCAGTGCAAGAGAAATTTCTGCTCTAAAACTCAATGTTCACTTGTATATCACTGGCAGACATTTGCATAACAACTGATGAATCAGTTTGAATACAAACAACAAAACAATATGTAAGCCTTTCTGCTGATAGCCTGAGCTCAACTCTGCGTACATTCAGCTGAAGAACAATAGCTGCATCATCATCAGGCCAAGTAAACACAGTTTCAATCTTAAAGTACATGAAACATGCAATTCTGAGGGGCGACGATCCTCTTCATGTCCTCTGGTTCTTGGACGCGAATCGCAGAACCAAATAGAACAGTATCCGGTAGAACACCGCCCATCCTAGCAAGTACAGCACCATGTTCCACTTCGCAGACTCCTTGGTGTCGATCGTCAGCTGTTTCAGGATGATCTCTCCAGTGACCGGCCCCAATGGGCTATCCGCAAACGTCCGATTCCTCACAAACTCGTTCATCAGCAGCCCTTCGTACGGGTACTTCATTGTTGATATCGTGTTCATCCACTTCCATCCTGTAGGAATACTGTGACTGCTGATGAAATACCCGCAGAAGAGGAAGAACAGCGCAGTGAAGGCGATGACCGCAGCATAGCCCAATATGAAGTTGGGCACAACTGAACTGACAAAGACAACAAACGAATTCGTTGACAGGAGCGAAACGTAGAGAATGATGAGGAAGTAGAGAAACGAGCCGTGCAGTTTCAGCGCGAACCACACGATGGCTGCGTATGTACCGGACTGAAGTAATAAGAAAGGGAGGTACGTGATGATGCCGGAGATTGTGTAGGAAGAAGCGCGGTATGCATTATGCGATGTCTCACGGATAAAGATGAATCTTTCCTGAATGAAAGCAGGGACCGCGTCGTTTGAGGAGAAGAAGAAAAGGCTGCAGGTGAAGATCATGAAGCTGAGCCGATCCGTGATGCCCTGAGAGTTATCCTTCGGGTTCATGAACATGGTGGCCATCATCAGGCCCATGAGAGTGAGGACCATCTGGCGAGAGAGGAAGAGCTCAGGGTTCGCCGGATGTTGGTGAAGTTGCGGCGCATGAGGACCCAGATTTCGGTCAGGTAGGAGTTGGCGAATTTTGGGCCGAAGCCCAGGTGGTGGCGGTTGCCTGCAGCTGCGCCGTTCAGTGTGTTTGGTGTCAGGTAGTCGTCCTCGTTGACAGTGTAGTCGCTGCTGTGAGGTGTCGGCGTGCTCGACAGTATCTCGTTCGAGTACGTGTAGTAGCCCGGCAATGAGCTGCATCAATAGAATGTCGTGTGTCAATTCTTTCGAGTTAAATGAAAGATCCTGACAATTGCTACACTCATATACACTAACCTTGGTAGATTCTGTGCCTTGCGCTGACCCCTGCCATGCCGATTCGGTGTGAACCGCAACACATCCATGACGCCGCTCTGGCTGCCGCTCCATGGGGATCTCGACGAGTTCCACAGGCTTCTTAGACTGTGATCAAACGCATCGACACCATGATTGGTCTTGCTCCCGTCCACTGACTTCTCGAAATCTCGATGTGGTGTCGGTGCTGCAGCTGTAGAGTCCGAGTGGTCTTCGTTGCTCACTCGAGGCGGTTTCAGTCCAGTGAGGCAGAAGTCAGCGAGGGCGCCCACTCCCAGCTCAGACTGATCGTACTCTTGGATCACATCCAACAAGTGTTCGATGGAGTTTTCGCCCTTGGGGACTTTCCGTCCCATTCGACCTAAATGGCTGCCAACGTCCTTTGGCGAGCCGATGAACATAAGCTGGCCTCGCGCGAGGATGACCATGTGGTCGAGGAGCATTTGGATGCGGTACGAAGGTTGGTGGATGGTGAGGATGACCGTGCTCCCTGAGCGCGCAATGTGGTGAACCCTCTCGATGACGCTGTGAGCACTGGTGGAGTCTAGGCCAGAGGTCGGCTCGTCAAGGAACAGCAAGGCAGGGCCGTGGATGATGTCCACGCCAATTGAGACACGGCGACGCTCTCCTCCAGAGACGCCCCTCGTGCCTTCGTCTCCAATGTAAGTGTTTCTTGATGACTGCATAGATAGACATCAGGGGAACAACAAGATAAACTTAGCTACATTTCTATCTCTGGCAGAAACAAATTCATGAACAAGAAGTGTTACCGATAGTCCCAGCTGCTCGATGAGCCTCTCCACTCTCTGCTTCTTATCAGCGCGAGAAATGGACCCCAAACGGAAGTCAGCAGCAAACATGAGAGTCTCATACACAGTGAGCATCGGAAACAGCCTATCATCCTGCATAATGTACGCGGATGTTCTCTAACAAGACTGGGGTTCATCTCAGCCCCGTCAAGCGATACCCTCCCCTTCAGACTACCGCTTGCGATCCTCCCAGCAAGCCCATCAAGAAACGTCGACTTGCCAGCGCCGCTAGGCCCCATCACCGCGGTCACGCATCCTTTTGGAGCGTACCCAGTGATTCGGTGCAGCAAGTCCACTTCCTGCGTGACCCATTTCCCGTCCACCTTCTGCTTCTTCGTGACTGTGTATGTCAGGCCTGAGAATTCAAGCCCTCCAGTGAAGTTCGGCACCTTTGGTATGTCAATCACATAGTGATGCTTATTAGCCATTTGCGATGTGTATGAATGGTAGTATTGTGATGAAGTTCGAGGAGTTAAGGGGAGACTTAAAAAGAACTTAAAATTGTGCCCGTGTTGATAACAGCTGTGGCAAAGGCTGGAAGGAGAGGGTTCCAAGGATTTTGAAGGGAGCGAGTTCATAGGAGGAGCCGCTCCTGGATCGTTTGGATCTATGAGATTACTAGTCCTTTTGTTGGCTGAATCTGTTTGATTTGGCGTCTGAACCAAAGATAGTGTGTGCTGATACTTCATGATTTGTAAAGGGTTCTCTTTGTTTCAAGCATTTGTTTAGTTTGGTTTTTGAGAGATTTTGTGGATTAGTACATTCCTGAGGACATACAGGTTTAGGTTGTGATAAGGAAAGGTTTGTTGGAATTGGACTTGCAAAATTCGAGTACAGCCCCTTGGATTCTTACTTTGTTCTAATATAAAAATTGTTTGGATCATTAGGTACAATACGGAATCTTTCAGAACTTAAGCATCACTCAATTTGATTATCAATGATTACAACATCCTTACACTCTTAATTGCTGGTAATTGAAGATAGATAATAGATCATAAAATGTAAAACTTAAGAATACCTGAAACCTGTAGAGATATCTCCATTCCGTATTAGAGACTGCCAGTTTTAAGAACTGCTATCATGTAACTCATATCCCCTGACCAAAACTGATTAGCTCTTCGAACCTGTCAAGAGAATTGAGAGTACAGTCAGGATAATGTACTGAAATTTCCGCAAATCGAAGACCCTCACCTCTCAAACCTCAGATTTCCATCCTACATACATAATCAAATTTTTTGCTAGTTTACAGTGTAAAGCCATTGTGCTTGAATATGATTGATTTCTTTGCCAAATAGAGTTTGAGTATGATTGATTTTAGTCCTCTAACTCTGAGAGCATTGATTTTATTACTTAAATAGCTAAAGACTTCTTGAGCTGCAAGTGAGATTTACATGACCAAAAAATTAACTGTTTTATGCTACAACTTATTACAAATGAGATTTACATGACCACAAAATTAACTGTAGCACTCTGGAAGTGAGGAAATGGTTGTGTAAAAGAGAGAAGAAAAAAGAAAAAGGGGTTTTCTTATTTTCCTTTTCCGGTGTTTGCATAGATAGGGAAGTGAGCAATTATACTTCCCATTTCCTTACTTCCGCCCACTTCCTTGCAACCAAACACGCCCTTAATTGACTTTGTTGATGTTTTTGTAGTAAACAGAAGGAGAAAAACTTCATGATTATTGATTTATAAATGAGAATTTGCTCACATATTATCGGATTTATAAATATGCAAACATTTATCATGTTTTTTGTCCACTTCAAATAACATAAGCAGGAATCAGGCCTCAATAATCTGATTATAAGTGCAAAGGTACTACATATGTTCAGGCATAGAAGTTACATTTGGCCCACAAAGAGAATGCTAGCTGATCCGCTACTGTGGCTATTTCCTTCAATATCAAAGTTCAAACAAACGAATAAGATAGAAAAGAATACAAGAATTGAGCTTACCTGCAGGTAATCCTTGAAAGAGCAAACCTCATTGAAATCAAGTAAAAGGCCAATCAACTTTAGCTTCACATTTGATGGAAATCCTGTCAGTTGTGGAAGTGACGACAGATTCTCGATCTGCATCAAGCTCCAGGCATGCATTGAGCCAAAGGTCTCCCAAACGGGCATCTTTCTCACAAACTGAAGCGGTTCATCAATAAGGCGTTAATTGAGAAAAACCCATTATCAGAGCATCTAAAATGTCAAATCCCTGTGAGGCATTTTCTCGAACAGCTCGCATTGTATTCTTCCCTAGAATTTGAAATCCCAACAGGGCGGCTAGCAAGAAGGTACTTTTGCTGCATTCCAAATTTGTGAGTTGCTGATAAATCAATCTCAAGTGTCTTCTCAACTAAACACTCATAAATAAACAGGCAATAAGAAAACTCCCTACAGGTCCGTTTAATACAAACCCCTTCTCGGCTCAAACACGCCCCTAACCTGGGCCTGGAAGGAGGAGATGGCTTGAGAGCCCACAAAAACTACGGCCAATCCATTCCAAAAATGAAAAGTAAAAAGAAAAAAAGCCAGTTCCAATTTAATTTGTGGGCATCAAACCCTATTATCTCCGATTGCCCAGAAACAACTAGGCTAGTCAATAATGTTGCGCCTAGCTCCTTCTTGCGACAACCAATCTGAGGAACCTAAATAACGGAGATAATAGACGCGTCGGAGAGATACACACACTACTAGAACAGAGAAACAGAGAGAAAGCAAGCCAACACATTATTTAACGAGATTCGACAATTTACTTACGTTCTCGGAGCAAGGGAGAGAGAGATTATTGATTCAAGAATCAATTATAAGAGGATTCAAGAGATACTTTGAGGGATACAATTCATGATGGTTTTAACCCTTATTTATAACCAGAGAGTCCAGGGTTTTAGAAAACCCTGATTGGATTCGACTCCAATTTAGAAAAGAAGTGAATCCGTTCAGGAGACAGTTTCGCATGTCGCTCGACCGGCCGGTTGACCAGCCTTGTCCCTCGGTCGACTGGTCGGTCGATCGGGACCAATAGATAGCCCTGTCTTTCAGTCGGTCGACCGCTTACTTGCCATTGACTGCTTACTTGCCACGGACGACCGGGCCGTGTGCGCACGTTGTGCACACCAGTCAACGGGCCCTGTCTCCTGGCCTGCCGCGAGTTACGTTATCGCTCCTTTTGACTTTCGATCTCTGCGCTATTTCCTCCGATAAGTTTAAAAAACTCTACCATAAACTTTTATCTCGTCTATCACCTCTCTCCCTGAACCTAAGGCTTAGCTTATTAACTAAGAAATCGGATTTTCTTACGAAAAATTACATGTTAAGCTACAATTTCCTTCTTAAAGAGAAGCTTTAAAATAAAAGCAATAGCCAGACAACGTATCATCATAAAACTCAAAATTTACTTTCCCTTGCATTAATTTACTTCTGGCAGAAACTCAATCTCAAAAGAAAAGAAAATGAAAGAAGAAAAGACACAAAAAAATTACCAAACTTTGTAGCCTTCCCCAATCTTTTGCCACGAGTGTAGTCGGCAAGTGATATGCGGCAGCGCGAGGTAGCGTCGAGGCCATGCAGAGCGTCGCATCCACAACAAACTCCCTTCGCTCGACTCCAAACACCACCAACCTTTTTGAGCCTATAAATACCCACACCATCTCTGCCCTTTCACTTCACCACCACCACCACTCCAGAGCAACAATGGCATTCTCAATGGCAGCCAGTTTGCTCTCCTTGTCTCTCTCTTTGCTCCTCTTGTCTCGTGTCTCCCTCGCCCAATTTGGCGAGCAAGGGAGGAGCCCTTGGGGGAGCCAGCGGCGGTTCGGGTCGGGGAGCCGGTGCCGGATCGAGAGGCTGAACGCCCAGAGCCCTCGAGGCGAGTCGAGTCCGAGGCGGGCCTGACCGAGTACTTTGATGAGAACAATGAGCAGTTCGAGTGCGCCGGCGTCACGGCCCACCGCAGGATCATCCAGCCCAGAGGCCTTCTCTTGCCATCATTCTACAATGCTCCTGCCTTGGTCTACATTGTCCAAGGTTTTATAAGACTTTGTGATTTAGTCTACAAAATTTTTGTTGCAATTCAAAACTTGTAAACTAAGTTCACTGTGCAAGTGTTTGGCTGTAGGTAGGGGAATTTTTGGAACAGTGATGCCTGGTTGCCCAGAATCGTTCCAATCGTTCCAGCGTACTGGTGGGGGGATGCAGGAAGGCCGAGGACAGAGCCAAAGAGACCAGCACCAAAGAGTCAATCGCTTCAGAGAGGGCGATGTGCTCGCAATGCCTGCAGGAGTTGCTCACTGGACGTACAACGACGGTGAACAGCCGATTGTTGCCGTCACGGTCGTCGACACCAGCAACAATGCCAACCAGCTCGACCCCAACCGCAGAGTAATTAATTAAGCACCGATTCATAAATCTAACGCAAATTCTTTTTATTGCACACAAAAGAGAGAACTGATCGATCAATTAATAAATTTCAGGAATTCCTCCTGGCTGGAAGGAAGCAGAGAGGCGAGAGTTTCGGCGTCGAGCCGACCCACAAAGAGGACTCTGGCAACAACCTCCTCAGTGGTTTCGAGGCCGAGACATTATCTGAAGTAATGGGCATTAGCAGGGAGCTGGCAGAAAAGATCAGGGGCCGAAACGATAACAGAGGAGAGATTGTCAGAGTCGAGGGAGCATTTCGCATAGTGAAGCCATCGAGAAGGGAGGAAGAGCAAGAAGAAGAGTATGAACATGAAGAAGAGAGGGAGAGGCACCGGCCTGCCAACGGAATTGAACAGGCCTTTTGCTCCATGAGGATCAAGCACAACATTGATGATCCAACACGCGCCGATATCTACAATCCCAATGCAGGGAGGACAACCACCCTCAACAGTCAGAAGCTTACAATTCTCAAGTACCTCCAATTGAATGCAGTGAGGGGAGTCCTCCACAGGGTAATGAAATACTTTCAAAATTTAAACCATAGTTAAAAAATATGAGCTGATCACAGTGCAGGAAAATTCCTGTAATGCACTTCAGAAAACTATACTCATTGTGTACACTTTCTCTCTCTTTGTGATTTGCAGAATGCTTTTGTTGCGCCTCACTGGAACATGAATGCCCACTCGGTGATGTACATCACCAGGGGAAGTGCCCGAGTTCAAATCGTTGGAAACCGTGGGAACACCGTATTCAACGGTGAGTTGCGCCAAGGCCAGCTGATCGTCGTTCCACAGGACTTCGCCCTTCTGATACAGGCAAGGAGCCAAGGGTTTGAGTGGGTCGCTATCAAGACCAACGACAATGCCTTGATTAGCCCAATCGTCGGGAAGACCTCGGTACTCAGAGGAGTGCCGGAGGAGGTGCTGAGGAATGCCTATCGCGTGTCGAGGGAAGAAGCAAGGAGCTTGAAGTACAACAGAGGAGAAGAGATGGTTGTCTTTGCTCCTGGCTTTTCTGGATCCCGGGGAAGAGCTGAGGCTTGATGTAGTGATCTGTAACCGAGTGTGGTTGAACAAGCAGTATGTATTGAGGCTAAGATATCCTTTGTACCAGATGCAGACATGAATGAATAAAGCCTTTCTATGTATAAAAATTGGCTCATGCACTAAACATGTGCATTGATGTCAATTTATATATTGATCTGAATAAAATGAAATCAGTTCAACTAAATGGAATATGGCCCTTTATATGTTTATATATGTTTGAAAGGTTTAAAAAATAATAATCATTGATCTAGTAAACGCGAGACATGTTACAAACAGTAAATAGACTCCCCTTTTTACTACACTAACATGACGAGATGCTGAGAGAGAGCACATTAACATCCACCACCACAATCAGCTAATGAAGTTAAAGGAGCAGTGTGTAGGAAGATAGGAGATAAAAGCTTGATTGAAGAGTTTTTTAACTCACCGGAAGAGAGGGTGCAGAGATCGGAGTCTAAAAGGAGCAAGAACGCAGTTCATATGCAGCCAGAACAGAAAACCGATCGACCAGCATGCACAGCTTGGTACACGGCAGCAGTTCGGTCGACCGACTGGTGATCGGCAAAAAGTAAGCATTAAAATAAGAGAAGGAAGTGTGGGTTGATTTTACTGCTTTTGCGATTCTTCCGTAGTAGCGAAGTGGTTATACGGGTCGTATCCACAAGGAGGGAGAGCGATGGAAGCTTGATGCGGCTTCAAAATTCAAGAAGAAAGAAAGTTCTTATTTCCAAATAAAGAATTGAAAAGTGAAAACAAGTTTTTTTTAAGAATTGTTGGAAAATGTTTTAGTAGTTTGTAAAAGTGATTTTTTTCTTAGTTGTAAAAACGAATGGCTAACTTTCTACTAAGTGCTCCCACTAATTTCTAACTTTTGGAAGATAGCCTCACGATGGATCATAAGCGAACATAACCCTTATGCATTAGAACTATTCACGTAGAAATCGAGTGAAAGTTCATCCTAAACTTAGCTTCACACGGCAAAAACTCGGACATTCCCTTATCAAGATCCAATAGAAGGCGAGAATACGGGATGACACGAGTGCACTAATGGTATCGGCAAAATTAAAAGGAAATTCTCTAACTTACAACAACAAGCAAAGTACAACACCCATAGATCATTAAAAACCATTTAAGTATGAAATATAAGAAGGTAAATACTTGTAGGTAAGTTAGAGTTAGAACCCTCGTCTTAAAATGTCATAGCTCTCGTTTGCACAAGGCTTGTTTGACACTATTGACTCATTCAGGTTATCAATCAAGAAGTTAGAAATTAGTGGGTTAGTAGTTAGTTAGCCATGCAATGGTGGAGTTAGTTAGACATGGTAAGAAAGAAGCAACAAAAGAAAAGAAGTAGAGAGATGGTAAGTTACACTACAAAGGAGAGAAGTAAAGAGTAAAAAGAGTTACACTACAACAAAAATTAAAAGGAAATGAAAACACAAGTAAATGGAAAGAAGAAAGAGAAGTAGTACTTGTATTAGCTTGTCACCCTTCAAATACAACACTTACACACTCTCTCTCTTTCACTCTAATGGCTAAATTAAAACTAGAAGAAGTAAACTAAAGTAACTACAATTCCTAGCAACAAAACACAAAATACAACTCTATTCTCTGGATCTGCTTCAACTGAAGACCCCTGGGGGGTATTTATAGGCACCAGGGGGAAGGGGGCCACGTGGGTGACCCGTGGCCCGAAGCGCAGGCGCGCGCGCCCAAAGGGCCGCGGAAACGCGGCCAGGGCTGCGTTTCCGCGGCCCTGCCAGGGCGGTGCGCGCCTGGCTTCGCCCAGTCTGTCTTCTGACGCCTTAATCTTCTGGATTTGCGATTTGATGCCTAAGCTGACAAAATCTTCACTCTAAAGTCAATGGCTACTTGGTAGGCTTTTAATCACCAATTAAATGATGATTTAGGTCTTCTTCTTCATTTGCACACCATGGACCTACGATCAAGCAAGCAAGGTTTATTAGCAAAATTTTACATGAAATAAATATGAGAATGTGATAAAAATTATGCAAAATTAGAGACTAATCATACCCCCACACTTATCTTTTTGCTCGTCCCGAGTAAAACAAAAATAAGAAAATTATTATACCACTTTCACAGGTGACGCAATTGCACTGAGCATGTGCAATAAGCCTTTAAACCTCTAAGTTTCCCCTAGAGGAGGAGTGTTGTCTCCTGAGAGTTTTCAGCGGATTGTACCCACAAAATCCAGTAAGTAAAGAAAAGAAGTTAGTTGTTAGAAAGAATTTTTTCATGAAAAAGAATTTTCAATCATCTAAGTAAAAATGACCGAATGATGTAAGAATTAGGTTTAACCCTTATAAGTCCTCTTATACTTTAGCCTTTATAAAAGAAGAAATTATAATTTTTCTTTAAATTTAGAAAGGATCTTGTACTTCTAACTCATTCTTTTATTTGCTTTAGATAGATATGCATAATGTGTAAGTGTGATGTGCTTGGAATTTTTTAACTCAACTTTGAATATCATTTAATTTTATTAATATTTACTTATTATTTTTGTTCCATTAGGCTTTCTACTTCAGTTATGTAACACATATCAAACCGATGACTCCCAAACCAGATGATCTTAGGGCACCAGGTGGAAAAACACCCTTCAGGTCAAATATGCAAGTGGAGTAGGCCACGAAATCAAGATTTATTTATACATTATTGTATATAGAATTTTTTCGGCCTGAGTAATCATGCTTCTTGAGGCACAATTATCCAGCTTTTTTTCCAGAGTTGTGTCTCTAAATCCCAAGCATGTGTGTGTGGGTTGTGCATATTCTACTAAGGCTAAATAAAAGGTATGAGTTATTTTCCTTATCCCTTCTAACTTTTTAGTCAAACCAATCTTTCTTATTTATTCAGGTAAAAATAAAGATTCATTAATAAGGTTCCCGTAATTCCTACAAACTTTTGGTATTTTTATAAAGAGTATGAAATTTCTTTTCAATCTGGAGATTTTTTTTTTTGGAAAAGAAAGAAAAAGAAAGAATAAAAGGAAAAAGAAAAAGTGTTAGCACCCTCCCACACCTATCTAATGCATTGTCCTCAATGAATGCATATGTAAATGCAAATGCAATAAATAGGATGAAGAAATGATGTTACCGTCTTCGTGGACTCGGGCCGGCCAAGCGCGAATAGGCTAAAGAAATGTCAAAAAGAATGTAGAAGGGATAAGCATATAAACAATTTTTTTCTTTTTTATTTATTTGTTGTGGTTAGGTGTATGACGGGGCAAAAAGAGTCAGCACACTATCATCCGGAGTCATAGGCTCAGTGGTCAAGAAGAGCTTCAGTCTTTACCCATTCACTTTGAATTCCGTGTTGTTCTTAGGGTCTGCAATAAGCACAGCACCGTGTGAGAAAACAGTGCGCACAATGAACGGTCCCGACCAACGAGTTTTCAGCTTTCCCGCGAAAATATGAAGCCTCGAGTTGTACAGCAGAACCTTGTCTCCCGGTGCAAAGTTTTTTCGGGTTATGATTTGGTCATGGAAAAGTTTAGTCCTGCTCTTGGTGATTCAGACATTCTCATAGGCTTCATTCCGTATCTCCTCTAATTCTGAAATCTGCAGTCTCCTAAGTTCACCGGCCTTGGTCAGATCAAAGTTGAGTTGCTTAATGGCCCAGAGGGCCCGGTGTTCTAACTCTACTGGCAGATGACAGGCTTTTCCAAACACAATTCTATAAGGAGACATCCCCAAAACTGTCTTAAAAGCAGTGCGGTAAGCACACAATGCATCATTGAGCTTAACCAACCAATCCTTTCGGTTTTGTCCGACAGTCTTTTCCAGAATGAGCTTGATCTGTCGGTTGGTGACTTCGACCTGCCCATTTGTCTGGGGATGATATGGAGTAGATAACTTGTGATTGATGGAATATTTTCGCATCAGAGCTTCAAAAACTCTGTTGTAGAAATGCGATCCATTATCACTAATTATCGCTCTAGGGGTGCCAAATCGGGAGAAGATGTTCTATTTGAGAAATTTGACAATCACTTTGTTGTCATTCGTCTTAGTTGGCACAACTTCTACCCACTTAGAGACATAATCTACAACAACTAAAATGAACTAGTTGCTGAAGGAACTGGGGAATAGCCCCATGAAATTGATACCCCAAACATCAAAAATTTCAACTTCAAGGATCGGGTTCAGGGCATCATGTCTCTTCTTGAAATTTTCCCAATTTTCTGACAATTTGTGCATGGCTTGAAAAAATGATATGAGTCTTTGAACAAAGTGGGCTAGTAGAACCCACTTTGTAGAACCTTCTCTGCAGTCTTGCAGCGACCGAAGTGTCCTCCGCATGCAAGGTCATGACAAAAGCTGAGCACACTCCTCTGTTCCTCCGCTGGTATGCATCGTCTAATAATTTGGTCGGGACAATACTTAAAAAGATACGGTTCTTCCCAGAAGAAGTACCGTACTTGGGCAAAGAAGCAGTATTGGTCTTACTTTGTCCAGTCAGCGGGTAATTGTCCCGTGGCCAGGTAATTAACGATGTCCGCATACTAGGTTCCTTAAGAATGGCTAGGATGTGCTCGTCTGGAAAATCCTCGTTGATTGGAGCTTAGATAGTTGGTGCATTCGGAATTCGTGAGAGATGATCAGCGACCACATTTTCTATACCTCGTTTATCCCGAATTTCTAAGTCAAATTCTTGAAGTAAAAGGATCCACCGAATCAGTCGGGCTTTTGTTTCCTTTTTGGTCATGAGGTATTTTAGAGCCGAGTGATCCGTAAAAATCACCGTCTTCGAACCTAACAAGTAAGGCCGGAACTTCTCTAACGCAAAGACAACGGATAAGAATTCCTTCTCAGTCGTTGTATAATTCTGTTGGACGTCATTCAAGGTCCTACTCGAGTAATAAATCACGTGCTGCCTATTGTCGATGCGCTGTCCTAGAACAACGCTAATAGTAAAATCAGATGCATCACACATGATTTCAAACGGTTTGCTAATGATTCACGCTTCTGTTGCGCCACTTTAATCAGCAACAGGGAGAATCTAAGCTCCGAAAGCTGGACATGAGGATCCAGGGGAGTCAGAACTCCCCAACGAGTGGTGTTTCGAATGCCAAGTGGTGTGTGTAGGCTGTCCAAAAGTTACTGGAGGACAAGCCATTGAAAAGCGAAGTTTCAAGCTCTAGACGCGAGGGACTATCACCCGCGTCTCAGCATCACGGCGCGTTGGCTCGACACCCGCGTCTCAGCATCAAGGCGCGTTGGCTCGACACCCGCGTCTCAGCATCAAGGCGCGTTGGCTCGACACCCGCGTCTCAGCATCAAGGCGCGTCGGCTCGACACCCGCGTCTCAGCCTCAAGACGCAAAGGTCTAAAACTCGCGTCTCAGTTATAACCGCCTTGGTTAAGGGACCAATCACTGCCCACACGTAAGGGAAATCAGCCCCCATCGTGGCATGTCTTTAGCAGGCACGTGAGTTAGTTACCGCCCATGTAGCGGGTAAGTTGGCCCTCATTGTGGAGCGTTTTCAGGGGGCACGTTCACCCCCTAGGACCTCTATAAATAGCCTCGTTTGCTATGAGGTCGAGGCAATCAGCAAGGAGAGAGGAGGAGATAAGAGAGAATCAATCGGGCGAAGAGAGACAGAGGGCGACACAGAGAGAGAAGAAGCAGATCAACTCTTCAGCAAGTTCGCTGCGTACGAGCTAGCTTTCGCCTACCTTCTCTTTTAGAGTTTTGGCAGACAGAGCTGTGTCACTCATTCTACCGGCCGAAGAGGAGATCCCTGAAGGACGGTCATCTGGTCAACAGAGAACAAGATTCACTCTCCACCGCCACATGAAGAACCCAGCCTTAAACAAAGGGGGAATTCAAGATTCAATATTCTCTCTCCCTTGTAAGCAGAAGGAACAGTTTTTGTTGTAATCCTTTTCGTTTGATTCAAGGAAAACTTTTACTGCAATTACTGTCTTCTCCTTTTCCGGGTCATACAAGAGATGGCGACTCCGCTGGGGACTACGTTTGTCACTGAGGAGTAAATAGTGGCGCAAGATGACGTCCACTATAAGGGGAAGATGGTCGAATCGCTCGTTGTCGAGTTCGACCAGGCGAAGTACGAAGAGTTTCTCTATTCCGGCTCCAAGAGCCCAAAGACCCGCGTCTGCCGCCGGGTCTCGACGGGGATGGCCTCGAGGCCCAATCTGTGGCTTTCTCGAGCTCCCCTGCTGCCGACTGTGCCAAGAAAGGTACCTGCGCCAACGCCTCTCAGAAGGCCCGCGTGGTCCCAGGCACATCTGCCTTTGCAACCAATCGCGTCGCACAGAACACCCGCGTCAGCGTCTCTCAGGAGACCCGCGTGGTCAAAATCCCTGGTGTCCAGCATCAGGATGTCGTTGGTCTCTCTCCACCTCCTCGACGCAATCGAAACGCTGAGCGTCGACAGAGGAGACGTGCGCGTCAGCTGCAAGTTGGAACCGTTGGTTGTCCAACTGAGGCTGGACGCGACGTACAATCTCGCGCCTTGCCCGCGCCGCGTCCAGTATGTGAAGTCCGCGTTTGGCGCCCCAAACGCGAGATTCCTTCAGTTAGGTCCCCTGAGGACCAACTCAACAAACGCCAAAATGAGACCTCTGCGCCTCGTCAAGCGCAAGAGGCACAAGCCCATAGACGTGGGGCTCAACAGCCCATCCTCTCTCAAGTGTCTCTGCCCCAACGCACCAAACAGCAACACGACAGGCGCGTTTTGTCTCAACAGAGACGCCAGACACGCGCTGAATAGCTGCGGCGCAAGAACCGCGTCTCTGATGCGTGCGTCCAGGCTGTGCAGCACATGGATGCCTCCCGTCTTCGACGTTGCGAGGCTAATCTTTTCAATCCCCCTCCCATGAATTTGAGGGATTATCTGACGAAGAAAAGAAGTGCCAATCAGGCCACTTCGTCGTGTTGCTGCCAACGGCTCATCCATATGCTCTCTGAGTGCCGTTGCGGATCAGGCGTACACCAGCAGTCTTTAGTCAGACAGCTGACCCTGATTCCTCCGTCAGCTAAAAGAAGACGCTCCCACAGAAGGAGAACCTTCTCTGACGTTGAGTACCCGGAGCTCACTGCGAATATGACAAGTAGGAGCAAGGGAAAACAACTTGCAGTCAGCTCAGACGAGTCCGAGTCTGACTCTGAACCGGAAGGGGTGTATCGACACACTCGCACCCGGACTGGGGCCATTCCCCCAATTGACTATAATGCCTTAATCCATGGCATTAATGATTCTCACTCCGCCGTAGCGGAATCAAGGGCTTCAAACTCTTCCGTCGAGAAGGAGACCTCCGCCTACATGACAGGCACTCCTGAGGAGACGACTAAACGTTTGGAGCAGATCCAGAAGGCACAAATGGATATGATTCTTGCTCAGCAGGAATCTATCAACTCCCTCAAGCAGGCGATTGCACAGCTGCTCGAAGACAGGAGGAGGTCCCCTCCTAAAAAGTCAAAGGGCAAAGGGAAAAAGGGAGAAAGCTCATCTTCCGAACCTTCTGAGGAGACGCGGCGATCTACTTCCGGTTCGTCCAAGTCCTCGTCGCAAGTAAAAGGCGATCAAGACCAAGGAATGGCTCATGTTAAAAGAATGAGTCAACTGGAGCGACGCCTCGAGGCCCTTGCCAATCGCAAAGACCTCCAAGAAGTAGGAGTGGTCCGGCCCTACCCGGCTGAATGGGACTTGGTTCCGTACCTGCCCAAGTTCAAAGCTCCAACTCTTCAAGCCTTTGATGGGAAGGGGTCACCCAACCAGCACATCTACTACTTCAAATCCCAAACCGGAATGTAGTAGATAATGACGCCATCCTGGCACGCCTGTTCATCGGCACCCTGAAAGGGTTGGCCTTTGAATGGTTTATGAAGCTCGCAGAAGGTTCTATCAAGAACTGGGGCGATTTGGAGAAGCTCTTTTTAACACGCTTCTTCGAGGATGACTCCGAAGTCACAATACCAACCCTTTTGGCTACCAAACAGTGAAAAGGGGAGTCCGTCAAATCCTTCGTGGAAAGATTTCGGAACATGGCACTCCGGTGTCCAAGCGGTATGACCCAGGCTGCCCTGGTGGAAACATGCCATCACAATCTCCAAACCTCACTCCTTACTCAAATAGGAGTTGCTGAAAGCCGCACCTGGAAGCAATTAGTCCAACAAGGTGAACAGGCTGAGGAGATTGTCGCCCGCGTCAGAGCGGAGGAAGGTAAGCCTAGGCCGGAAAGGTCGACAAGGCGTGCGCCAGATACATCCCTCCAAACAAAGCGGAAGGATAATTTGGCAACGGAGACCAAATCTCCCGCCAAACCTCAATCAGGCAAGGCGAGTGGCTCTTCAAGCCAGCCACGCGCCAACAAGCAATATTCCTTCAAGGAGGAACATGTCGATTCGCTCTTTAAACTACTCAACAAGAGTAACCGACTGAAGCTCCCTGAAGCTCGACGCCCAGAGGAGGTCGGCAAGACCGACAATCCCAACTACTGCATGTATCACAGGATGTTGGGACACCCCACCAAAAGCTTCTACGTCTTCAAGGACATCCTTCAGGCTCTGATTGACGCGGAGGTGTTAAAGCTCCGACCAGAGCAGAAGAAGGTGACGGCTAATGTGACGTCGGTTCTCCAGTTCGGGAGTCAACCTCCAACGCCTGCGGGGGTAACTCCTATTCCAAAAGGAGAGCTGAGAGTGGTCAACACAGACCCTCACCAGCAGCATGAGAAAGGCCTGGTACCCGTCCCTACACCTCAAGGGGAAATCATGTGGGTCCACCCTGACCTTGTCAATGAGCAGCAATGGACTACTGTGACCAAAAGGAAATCCAAAGGCAAGGCAAAAGCCTCATCCTGCAATGTAGTGGGTGCCTCCTCTCGAGAAGCGGAGACTGATATCCCTTCACTGACCGACTCAGAGGAGGAAACGATAGTCTTGACCGCAGAGCCCAATCAACCAATGGCGGGAATCCGTTCAGGACAGGCGTACTTGAAACAGTACGACGAGACGGCGGTAGCCCCTCCACAACCAACTGCGGAGCCAGTCAGGCCCTCCACAAAGCCACCTGTGGAGAAGCAGAAGGGGACTCGATTTTCTCGAGCCCTTCAAAAGGGCATCGCGGAAGGATCTACGGCACCTTACCGCTTTGATGTCCTGGCTCAGTTGGCCAACATTCCGGCACGCATTACCTTGTATGAACTTCTTAGACTATCAAAGTCGACCAGGGAAGCTCTGCAAGAAGCTCTGGCAAATGCTGAGGTCTTCATGACCCAGGTGCCGAAGGAGGAAGATGTAGAGGATTGCCTCCACACCTCCCAGAATGTCCCCTGCATCACCTTCACGGCAGATGATATGCAGGTGAAAGGGAAGCATGATCGACCCCTGTACTTCACAGGGTATATTGGATCGTCCGAGGTGAACCGCATCCAGGTAGACCCAGGGTCCGCGTTGAGCATCATGCCTCGCCGGGTCATGCAACATCTCGGCATTCCTACCCATCGTTTGAGCCCCACCCAGACAACTATCTATGGGTTCAATGCCAACCAGACCCGTCCGATGGGGAAGATCAAGCTCAGGTGTCAGATTGGAAGTCTCAAGTCGGAAGTGACATGCTACATCATCGACGCTGACACTTCCTACAATCTATTGCTGGGACGACCGTGGATCCACCGCAACTCTATCGTTCCCTCCACTCTCCACCAAGTCATGAAGTACATTGACGGGAGTGGAAATGTGCAGACGTTGATCGCCGAAAGGCATCCGTTCAAAGGGGTCGAGAATTATTTCACCGACTCTTTGTTGTACCAAGATCCGGTGGAGACGGATGAAGCCCCACAACCAGAGGAGCCAGACTCTGGTAATGAGGCTGACACTGAGCCTGAGAAAGAAGAGTGCCTGTGGGAATTAGAACCACTTGTAACGGGCACTAATAAGCTCGATGTCGATAATACCACCGATGATGTAGGCGGTTGGTATATTAATGAAGATTTAGATTTTGCGTATTTTTCTGTGTGTGCTTCTGATTCAATACCGTCAGATACTAGCACTGATATAGATGACGATCTCTGGTCGGCAATGGGTGCCTTAACATCATTGCATGTACCAGTGAAATCGTCCTTCGAGACATACCAAGACAATGGCAATGCGCAAGAATCTATATTTATGGTTCCAGCAAGACGGAAAGGCCAAAAACCAATTCTTTTTGGGCGAATCTCGTCTGAACCAATGCCCCGCGACGAATCGGAAGGCGAGGAAGAATCCCCTCAGTTCGGTCATTACGAACCAAAAGCGCTCAAAATAATGAGATCCATGGGGTACGACCTGACCAACAAACCCGGGTTGAACTTCGGCAAAGGAAGGAGGACGTTGCTTCAATCCTTTGTGCCGAAAGGGAAAGCCCCCGATTATTATCATCGGACACGCCGGGGGTTGGGCTATGTATCAACTCCGGTCCCATCAGCCTCCAATTCTCAAGAATCGTCGAGCAACGATTACTCTTCGGACACATCATCTTGGGAGTCAGATGTCAGTGTCGGCAACATCTTCAAGGAATTTTCAGTGAACATGGTTTCGGCAAGCCACCTGGAAGATGGAAATGAAGAAATGATCCAATTCGATACAGATCCTTGGATCAAACATTTAAATGCTCTTTGGGATACCCGCTTTGAACAGCGCGAGCCACCCACGGAAGACAAGGTTGTTCAGATCAACCTAGGAGATGAGGCTAACCCTAAGCCCATCTTCATAAGTGACGGCCTGTCACCTTCAGAGAAGAAAGATCTAATATCTCTTGTACAAGAGTATATAGACGTCTTCGCCTGGAATTACGAGGACATGCCTGGACTTGATCCTCAAGTGGCTATGCACCGCCTCAACATCAATCCGGACGCAAAACCTGTCAAACAACAGCAGCGACGGTTCCGTCCAGAGATAATGGAGGCAATTCAATCAGAAGTCAGAAAACTTATTGATTCTGGCTTCATCAGGGAAGAATAACATCCCGACTGGGTAGCCAACATCGTCCCCGTCGCCAAGAAGAACGGGAAGATCCGGATCTGCATCGACTTCCGTGATCTAAACGAGGCTTGTCCCAAAGACGAATTCCCATTGCCAATCACAGATGTCATGATTGACAATACTTGTGGATTCGAACGAATGTCCTTCATGGATGGATTCTCAGGATACAATCAAATCAAAATGTATCCTGACGATGAAAAGCATACCTCCTTCAGAACACCTCTAGGGGTATATTGCTACACCGTCATGCCCTTCGGACTGAAAAATGCAAGGGCAACATACCAAAGGGCCATGAACGCTATTTTCCATCAGCAAATACGCAAAACGGTAGAATGTTATGTTGATGACATCGCGGTAAAAAGCCGCACTAAAGATGATCACATAGCGGACCTGAAGGTAGTCTTCGACATCATGCGGGCTCATCAATTGAAGATGAATCCCACAAAGTCCTTCCTGGGGGTGGCCAGTGGCAAATTCTTAGGATTTGTTGTAACATCCACCGGAATTCACTTGGACCCAGAAAAGGTTCGCGCTATCCAGGAGATGCAACCTCCGAGAAATCTCAGAGAACTCAGAGGATTGCAAGGACGATTGGCGTACATCCGCAGGTTCATCTCAAACCTTTCCGGAAGATGCCAACCTTTCGCTAAGCTGATGAAGAAGGGTGTCTCATTCACTTGGGATAACGCTTGCCAACAAGCGTTCGAGGAAATCAAGCAATACCTCACCCAACCACCAGTCCTTGCAGCTCCGGTATCCGGAAAGCCTTTCCTGGTGTACGTCCGGGCGATGGATCATTCTTTGGGAGCTCTACTAACTCAGAATGACGATCAGGGACGTGAGCAAGCAATCTACTATCTAAGTAGAACAATGATCGGAGCCGAACATCGGTATAACCCGATCGAGAAGGAATGTTTGGCACTAGTGTTCGCTATCCAGAAAATGCGACACTATCTGGTAGGCCAAACTATAAACGTCATATCAAAAGTCAACCCCCTGAGGTTACTTATGACTAAACCTTCATCGCTAAATGGCCGACTGGCAAAATGGGCCATATTGCTCTCCCAATATGAGATGCGCTTTTTACCACAAAAGGCCATTAAGGGACAAGCAGTCGCGGATTTCCTAGCTGAGCACCCAGATCCGAGGGCAGCCAAAGTCTACGAGGATCTCTCAGATGAAGTTGCTGAAGTCTGCCTGACTCAGACATCGTTCGAAAGTCAAGTATGGCAACTTTTCTTCGACGGTGCATCAAGAACAAGCCCGAAGGGACACGTAGTAGCAGGGGTAGGAGTAGTACTCGTATCCTCACAAAATTATGTGATTCCCCGAGCTGTCTCATTAACTGAGCCTTGTTCCAACAATGTGGCGGAGTACAACGCTCTTTTGATTGGGATGCAATTCGCCGATGAGATTGGCGTTAAAAATCTCGAGGCATACGGTGACTCCAAGCTCATCGTCAGCCAAGTTCGCGGGGAGTACGAAGTCAGACATGAAGACTTAGTACCCTATTACAATGCGACTATCCGCATGGCCGAGGGGTTTACAAGCTTCTATATCGACCATGTACCGCGCAGGCAAAATGCGCACGCAGATGCACTCGCATCCCTGGCTGCCTCCTTAGCTCTTCCAGCTGGAGCAATGGAGAAGATATTCGTCTACAGCCACGACCTGTATTGCCCGAGAAATGCTCTCGAGGATTATCAGGAGTCAACGGGAGGTCGTCACCGCGAAGAAGCACTTGAAGCATCAACCGGTCCAGAGCTTAAAGACTGGCGATTCCCCTATATCGACTACGTCTTATACGACATCCTACCTGAAGACACCAAAGAGGCGGCTGCCATTCGAAGGAAAGCCTCCAAATTCTATTATAATGCGATTACGCGAACATTGTATCGTCGATCGCATGACGGGATCTTGCTCCGGTGCCTCTCACCAAAGGAGGCTCAAGAGGTATTGAAAGAAGCCCACGACGGCATGTGTGGAGCCCATCAACCTGGCCCAAAACTGGCACATCGACTCCAAAGATTGGGTTACTACTGGCCCAAGATGATTGCCGATGCCGTCACTTATGCCAAGAGATGTCACGCCTGCCAAGTGCACGGCGATTTCATCCATCAAGCACCAGGGTACCTCCACTCTACGGCCTCTACCTGGCCATTTGAAATGTGGGGCATGGATGTGGTTGGTCCTATCAGCCCACCATCATCAAAAGGACATCGGTTCATTTTGGCAATAACCGATTATTTCTCCAAATGGGCCGAAGCCATCCCTTTGAAGGAGGTCAAATCGTCGAATGTGATCAAGTTCGTGAAACATCACGTTATTTACCGTTTTGGTGTACCTCAACGAATTGTCCACGACAATGGGCCCCAGTTCATTAGCCAGGCTTTCCAGAGATTCTGTGCCAAGTTCAGAATCCAGAGTGTGTCCTCAACGGCATACTATCCTGCCGCTAATGGCCTCGCAGAAGCTTTCAACAAGACTATTGGCAAGCTTCTCAAGAAGTTCGTCTCGAAAAGTCAACGAGACTGGGACGACAAGTTGGGTGAATGCTTATGGGCTTACCGCACAACTGTGCGAACCCCAACTAAAACTACGCCATTTTCTTTGGTCTATGGGTGCGAAGCCGTGCTCCCATTAGAGATCCAAATTCCATCTCTACGCGTCGCCTTGACAGCGGAGATGACAACCGAGGAGAAGCATCGACAGCGACTCCAAGAACTGGAGGCCTTAGATGATAAGCGTCTGCAGGCCCAGCAACAAATCGAGCTCTACCAAGCTCGAATTACCAGAGCCTTCAACAAGAAAGTTAAAGTGCGAACTTTCAAGAAAGGCGATATTGTCTTAGCCGTCAGAAGACCCATGGTAATGACGCACAAGACAAAAGAAAAATTTCAACCCAAATGGGAAGGACCATTTGTAGTAGAGTCAGTCTACTCAAATGGGTCATATCGCCTCATAACCCCGAATGGCGATACAGTCATGATGCCGATCAATGGCAGGTTCCTGAAGAAATACTATCCTTAAATGGTATTCTCCCGCTGATCAAGTTAAAAATACACCTCTGATCAAAACAAGAAGAGCTTCTTCATTAATATCCGACGCCCCCGACGGCTAAGGATAGAAGAAAATGTTGGCTTCTAAGTCCAACATATGTCTTCGACAACTCATCATGCTGAGGGGAATAGCATGGTTAGCCCAACTCAAACGGTAGTTGGTAAAGGCACCTCAAACCCGTTGACAGCTGAGGATTTGCTAAAAATCCTAAGGGACACGTTCCTATTTGATCCGACGCCTCCGACGGCTAAGGATAGAGGAAAATGTTGGCTTTTAAGTCCAACATAAGTTTTCGACAACTCATCATACTGAGGGGAATAGCATGGCTAGCCCAACTCAAACGGTAGTTGGTAAAGGCACCTCAAATCCGTTGATAGCTGAGGGTTTGCTAAAAATCCTAAAGTGGACTTGGCTCCACTCTTTCCTCCAAAATCCCCTACCAATTCTCATCCACAGAATGGTAGGTCTACAAAATACAACCATTAATAAGTTAACACTATACCTCTGGTAATGGAAACTTTTCAATATTTCTTGTCGAGTACAAATTTTGCTTGTCAACTCTACACGGAGTATCAAATTTTCAAATTTGCCAAGTTAACACTACACCTCTGGCACTTCAAAATTTTCACTTGTCAATTCTCACCAATAGAATGACAGGTCCTCAAATTACTCTTATCATGAGTCAATCTTTGTCAAGTTAATATCACACCTCTGACAAATTACTGTTAAAGTTTAACACCACACCTCTAAACAGTAATCAAGTTTCTGCCAGGTTTAATATTACACCTCTGACAGTCACTTTTCTTCAGACTTTCACATCGAAGCTGAAATGGATGATGCTAAGTTAACACCACACCTCTAGCATCCAAGTCATTGCTAAGTTCAACAATACACCTATGGCCATAACTTTCCCTCGGACTTCCTTTTGCAAGCCGAGATGACCAATGCTAAGTTCAACATTACACCTCTAGCATTACCCTCACTGTCAAGTTAAACATTACACCTATGACAGTGACACTTATGAGTTAAGTTAATATCACACCTCTGACTCACATCCTTGTCAAGTTAACATTACACTTCTGACAAGACCACTTCCAACCCGTTAAGTTAATATCACACCTCTGACGGTAACAAACTTTCTTAGATTCCCCACGAGTCTAGCCCCACTTGTTATTCTCTTCAACAGAATAACAAGTCTACCTAAAAACATTGTTAGGTTAATACTACACCATCAACAGTGTTTCCATCAAATCCCCAGTTGAGCTCAATCAAGTTAATCCCAAACACTTGATAAAAGTTCACCCTCCCTGGGGGTACCAATTCTACTTGTCACTTTCTCTTATAAAGTGGCAGGTCCATCAAAAATTTCACGTCTGTAAAGTTAATATTACACCTCTGACAGTATCGTGAGAGTTCCTGAAATAGGATCTTTCTCCACAAAGTTTGACTTATTAAAATTTTCATCATAATTTTGACAAAGTCAAAGACTCTTTGCTTCTATGCGTCTAACTAAAGACAAAAAAGGTTCAAGACAATGAAAGAGGTAAAAAGAGAAGTGTCACTTTTATTTATTTCCAGGTATATGAAGGTGATACAAAAACGCTCTCTTATACAATAAGATTGAGTGTTACAGTCAAAACGCTCTCTTATACAATAAGATTGAGTGTTACAGTCAAAACGCTCTCTTACAATAAGATGGAGTGTTACAATTAGGAGTACAAAGAAGTCCCTCTCCCTCTCAGAGGTTGCACTCACTCCTTAAAGCCGCGTCTGATTCTAAGTGCGCGATGTTTTGTGGCTACAATAGAAGCTGGTTACACCACGATGCATGATGTAAACATCGAAAGAGCCCTAGCTGACTAAGCTAAGAGCAATGGTGTTCTTGAGGTCCGGTGGAAGCAGAGAGTCCGGCAACCCTTCGTTCATGAACATCTCTTTCCCCAGCAGACCATCCAGCAGACATGAGGAGTCC
Organism: Agave tequilana; assembly: GCA_038442645.1. Taxonomy (NCBI): domain Eukaryota; kingdom Viridiplantae; phylum Streptophyta; class Magnoliopsida; order Asparagales; family Asparagaceae; genus Agave; species Agave tequilana. The sequence continues at coordinate 40,150 of JAVJIF010015909.1, forward strand.
TTGATGTTACTTCTGGGGTGGGAGAGGAAGAGGATCCTACCTGCCGCCGTGTCCACCGTAACCTCCTCGCCGCCATACTTACCCTGACCATCTCTTGCCAGTAGGCATGATTGGTGCAGTGGATCTGAAGAGACCTTGACGAGAGTCGATTCCTCGTCAGGGACATAATATATTCCCTTGTGGACGACGAGGACCATAATATATTCCCTTGTGGACGAACATCGAACAAGTTCGCCGTCCGATATATTCTCCCACGGACTTAGCGAACATGAAGAAGGATGACCAAGCCTACCTGCAAAAAAGCAAACAGGGAATCAGACAATTCAGAGCTTAGTACACTTCAACAGAAGAAAACTAAGTCACAGACGCGACTATTTTCAAAGGCCGCAGACGCGGGAATGATCCGCGCAGCAAGCCAGAGTCCTGCGATAATAAAAACAGACGCGAGCGAGACTGTAATAAAAATAGACGCGAGCGAGACTGTGATACACACAGAATGCAAACGCGACTTAACTCCACATCCGCGTCTAAGATACAAGGTGCGCAGAGAATCAGACGCCGAAAACTGCCATCTCTCTGTTGGAGGAACAGGAGTTGCAAGATTCGGGTCTAAAGCCTTCAACCCGAGTTGGAATTCATCCAAGTCAGTGGCCTTAAAACGCGAGCTTCATGAGTAAAGCCGCGGCCAAGTACCAAAGACTTCTGTACTCGCGTCCAAGGAAGTTTAAGTCGGCGGCGCAAATTCCAGAAGGAATGCACCAACCACGATTTCACAAGAAGGTCCAGATGATATCTCTTTAAGGGGTATACTGAAATTCAAACTTGGTTGGATCTAAAATGTCATGGTAAGTGGGCATGGCATACCCGCAGAAGCCTCTGTTAAGAGTTGAACTATCTGCGTTGAGACGCGGACGTAAAAAGTGCTCAAAGAGACGCTTCCTGCCATTGAAATCACTTGACAGTGATAATCCATCGAAGAGACCAAACAGAAGCATGAAAGCTCTGGGTCATCTTCATCCACAGAGGCACCTTCATCCATGGAGGCAAACCCCTAATAGGGTCCTTGAAGGGAGAAGGCAGAGTCCCTCAGAGTACTCGTTCTCAAACAGAGCACGGTCTAAGCGGCCGCTGTTAAAGAGAAGGGGTGAGTCCTATTTATAGGCAACTCCTGATAACGGTCATTAATGGTTCATTAATTAAAATCGCCGGCCTTAATGACCGCACGACCGTCAAAGCCCAATGGGAGGCTGACGTGTGGGACGTCGCTTCGGGAAGCATCGCAGGCGCTGATCTCAAACCGTCAGCGCCGGTTTTGCATTAAAGGGCATTAACGCCCAAGTCCAATGAAAAACCGACGCGTGGACAACTGTTTCGGGAAACAACAGATGACCCGGTTTCCCAATCGTCAGCGAAGACTTGATGGTCAAGGATCTCTAAAAATCTTTAAGTCAGGCTGCATTAAACGCAGATAGGAATGCCGCGTCCGGCTGCATTGAACGCAGATGGGAAAGTCGCGTCCAAGAATCTGCGTCACCTTTCTCAAATTGGAAGGCGTTCACCCGCGTTTTAAAGGAGCATCCACGTGACTCAAAGTCGCGTCCCTTCAGCAAACGGGGCCCTTTCTAAGCACTTAGTCCATTCTGAGATTAGTGAAAAATACACAAGGCTGCGTCCCTCGCATCCGCTCAAGTCGCGTCTTCATTGACAGGACAAATTCGCGTTACTCAAAGCCGCGTTTGTCCCCACGGATTGACGCTGCGTCTCATCAAAAGGACTTAGTAAAGTCTAAGTTCTTATGGAATGATGACCGCGTCTCACCCTGTGATTGACGCTGCGTCTCATCAAAAAGGACTTAGTTCTATCTGAGTTCTTATGAACTGATGACCGCGTCTCACCCTGTGATTGACGCTGCGTCTCATCAAAAAGGACTTAGTTCTATCTGAGTTCTTATGAACTGATGACCGCGTCTCACCCTGTGATAGACGCTGCGTCTCATCAAAAAGGACTTAGTTCTATCTGAGTTCTTATGAACTGATGACCGCGTCTCCCTATGGATTGACGCTGCGTCTCATCAAAAGGACTAGTGAAGTCTAAGTTCCTATGGAATGATGACCGCGTCTCACCCTGTGATTGACGCCGTGTCTCATCAAAAGGACTTAGTTCTATCTAAGCTCCTATGGACGGATGACCGCGTCTCACTCTATGGATCAATGCCGCGTCTCATCAAGCTCGACGCTGCGTCTCATTGAAAGAACTTAGTCTTACCTAAGTTCAGTATTCACAGCCAGTGATCAGGGAGTTGAATTCATCCACAGCTAAACAAAGAAGATGGAACAAAAACTTCAAAAAACTTTTATTATATCGAAAATAGTAAAAGTGGATACAAACACTCTAATAGAGTGTCCTCTTCTTTACAAAAAAAGGGAAGAAGGGGAAAAGGCTAAAAGTCTTGATCCGGCAAAGAACGGATACGCTCCCTGAGACGATGCATCTCGTGCTGACGTGCCTTCTCAGCCTCCAACATGGCTTGGACCCGCAGCTCCTCTTCAGATAAAAAGGGTTTTGCAGCCAGCTGTGCTCGCAGAGATTCCAACCTGGAGGAATGAATGGTCTGGCTTTCTTCAGCTCGTGCCTTCGCAGCTTGTTGCTCCTCCAGCCTCTTCCGGACGGTGGCAAGCGTCCTCTCATTATCCGCGATCATGGCTTCCGCCTTAGCGATGGCAGACCGAGCATTGGTAATGGCGAGCTCTGCATTTTGCCGGATGAACTCGGATTCCATTGAATCGTCAGCTAGTTTCTGACATTCAGCTTGGGAACGCTCGAGATTGCGGACCTCTTCAGCAACTTGTGCTTCCACCTCCTATCGCTCTTGTTCCTGGGTGGCTAGGAGCCTAGTCAAGATGACCTGGGCTTCTTGAGAAGAACTAGCATTGTCCAAAGACTTCAGCTCTTTCAGGTCACTTCCCAATCGCTCCACCAACAGCATACACGACTTGGCAAGCGAGGAGCCTCCGGTTAATTCGATGTTACCGGCCATGTTTCCAAGAAACGTCTGGGCAAAGTCAAAAGAGCTACGCCCAGACAGGATAAAATCGATGCACGATCGCATCGCGTCAAGGAACTGCTGCACCGTTTTGCGTGTCAGGAAATCCATGGTGTCATCACCCGAGGTACTCCCCGACCCCCTTTCTATCATGAGGAAAGGGGTGCAAGCCGGCTCTTTTTGCGCGAGAGTCGTGTTGACCGGCGATACGGCAAGAGCGAGACTGGCCACTGGCGCTTCTGGAAGTGTTATCGCTGCAGGAGCTTCCATAGCTAATGATGGAGTAGTAAGCGCAACCTCTGGGAGGTCCAGAGATGTCGAATCCTTAGACGGATCCTGCGGAGTGGAAGTCTCCCTGGCTTCAATAGTTACCTCTTCACCCTGCAGAGTGGGTTCTTCCCCAGCCTTAGGGGTTGCCTCCTCTTCCGGCAAAATGGAAGGCTTCCCAATTTCAGTAGTTGCCCTCTCTGGAGTTATCTCGGCAACTGAAGCCTTGATTCCTTCGGACTGGGTCAGCTCTTTTACCGTCTCCTCGATATGCGAGGAGATCACAGCTTCAATATCCCGGCCAACCCTGCAGCATAAAAGAAGAATGTTAAAACATCCTCTTCAAAATGAAAAGGGAAATTAGGTCAAAAGATGAAAAGAGTACCTTCAGCGGGAATAATCGCCAGCTGTGATACCGTTGATGGCTCACCCCCGTATATTTCTTCCTCTGAGATGTGGGAGAACTTACTCGGATCAGGAAGAGTGGGTTCATCGCCGTAGTCGACCTCGTCTTCAAAATCGCTTTCCCCTGAGAGTGAGGAAGACGATAGCGCCCCGCGCGAGACTTCTGCAGCCGGAGCCTTGCCACCAATTACCCCAGTGGTAGGACTGGGGTCAACAGTCCGAGGACTGGAGATGAAGACACAAGGCGACCCAGGTTGCTGTGCCTCATCTCTCCCTTCATGAGCAAGTAAAAACCCGGGTTGAACTGAAATCCCCGGAATATCGACATCTCCTCCACTCATGATGTCGACCTCTAGCTGCTCATCCTCGTCAGCGGTGGTGGCTCTGTCAACGAGCTCCCCTTCCTCCGTAGACCTACGGTCTCTGCTGCTCGACCTAGGGGCACGGACTAAAGGAACATCCTCTTCAGCTATATCTTCTTCCCTTGGTACCTCAACGACAGCAGGGATGTCTTCAGATCGGGAGACTTCGGTTGTCAAGTCTCTCCGAACCTTCTTGGGAGCAGGTTCAGCAGTTGAAGCAGAGCGCTGATGACGCTTGCTTACCACCTGTCGAGTCTTTGTCGCTCGTGGCTCCGCCCTTGCTGCTTGCGGCTCCTCCCTTGTTGGTCGCGGCTCCGCCCTTATTGCTCGTGGCTCCCTTCCCGATCTTCTCCCGACCTCCTTCTGGGCCTTCAGGTACTGGTCGGTGAGTTTCGAGTGTTTACCAGACTCTGACCTTGCCTCGAGATTTGCATTGATGCTCTCAATACATGAAGACGCCGGAACAAAGTCTGATGTCTGGATGGCTTGGAAATACCAAGTGCAGAAGCTGAAGCTCATACGGCACTTGGACCCCTCGATAGGTAGACGGAAAGTTGCTCCCGTCCCTCCTGCCACACTGTAATACCAAGCCCGAGCACCTTCGAACAAGTTCCCTTCGAAGGCGAGTCGAGCATTGGGATTCCCGACGTAGAGTTGATCGTAGCCGAACTGTCGAGCAAAACGATTCGGCATGTACGGCTCGATAGTGCATGAAGTCCCTTGCCGGAAAAGCACATATCCGGGCCGAATATTGATCAACCACCAGAAGACTCCCGCGGACAACCTCGTGAAGCCATCTGGGCCCGCGGAATCAGTAAATAGATCCCCGAAAGATGCACCAGAGATCTCGGGGAAGCAGCGATTGAGCTGGTAATTCGCAGGATCTGAAAGTCGCTTTCGGACGTAATATATATAAAGATCACGCCAGCTCGAATCCTCCAACCGCTGTACAAAAGGGACGGAACTCTCCCTCCAACGCACCACCGTCATCAGAGAAGGGCAGTGCATCACGTACCAAGCCATGAGGTACGTATAAGGCAGCTCGATCCGAGGGTTGGGGCGCTTCACCGTCGGATTCCCCTCTGAGTCAACATACGGCTTACCGTGGGAGTCGACAGTTTTCGGCGCCTCGCAGAAACTCTTGGTTAGCGCCCGCAACCCGCTCTGAGTGCCAGCCGCCACGGCCGGGAGAAGGGCTATAGGGTTGCCATGAGCCAGGAGCACCGCCGGGTACACCACGTCAGCAACAATAGCTTCATGTGGCAGCGTGGGCACCACACAACGCTTCAGCCATAGCATCAAGAAGCCTGCCAACAGTGTCCTATCGGAGATAGGGGTCCGGGCTTGATGGTGGAAGCTTTCAAAAACCAGGTCAGGATCAAAACCGTCCTCGTTCGAAATCGTGGTGTAGAAGTCTTCAGAAGCCTTGTCGATCCTGTCTTCAATCTCCCTGTCGGAACTGGGAGCCAGTCGGGTTATCGGATTGTCTTTATGATTGACATCGTTGAATAAGTAACTGGCCCAAGACAGTTGCTTGACTCCCTGCGCCCTCCAGGAGGTTATCTGACCGCAAATGTGGAAGTGACACATCACTTCCCAGTAAGTCTCGTACACGCGAGGAAACTCTTTCTTCAAGAGGTGGAGCTCCTCAGTGGTCGGGACATATTCCTCATAGGGAATGTCCCCTGTTGCCAGCCCCGAGACCTCATGTAGCTCGTGCAGTGCAAGGCCCATCTCTCCAACCGGGGTAAAGAATGTCCCCGTCAGAGGATTGTAGCGCTCCAGGATCCCGAAAAAGTTATGAGAGCCTGGTGGGATACCCCACTGTACGGCCCTGACCCCGGGTACAGTCCCACACGCTTTAGCAGATCCCCAAGATCGGTGAGGACGAAACCCACCATCCTGCCCCACCAGTAGTTCTCCGTAGAATGGACCCACCCGGGCGGACGGAAACCGACCGGATAATCACCCTCCGCTTCCATGAACGAGTTGAGGAAGGTAGTGCCAAGTTGTGGTATCTCTCCAACCGGAACCTCAGACTTGCGCGACCCAGGGAAAAGGCGAGAACCGACCTGTCATGGCTATCATGATGGTGTACTTTATGGGAACCCAAATCACCGAGAGTAATCTCAGGGACATATCGAGAAATGTCCCATTCCATCTTCCGAGGGACGGACATGTGCTGGAAGTAGGACAGCGGGAACATCCTCTCCATGTCCGGAAGAAAGAACCTTCCACCCTTTATCTGACGGAGCCATTTATAAGTTCCGTCATACACACGATAGCCGCCATCGTTGATACGATCTCCGAAGAAGAAAGCAGGCTTCTCCAGCTTGACGTGAGCATCCGTTGTGAATGCTGCATCGGTCATAAGTACCCGAAGAGTTCTCATGTCAACATTAGAGAGCCTCTCCCTGCGATCCTGCGACTGGTCAGCAGTCACAGGGACAGTCCTTCGTAGCACAAAGGTCAAGTCCCGGTCAGCACCACCTACATGTCCAAAGTGGCGCGTCTTGGCGAGTGAGGCAGAAGGATGGGGCACTGCAAAAGAAAAGGACACTTAGTTAGATACTTAAACGCTAAGTGTTCATAACCCAGACGCAGAAGAGATACTGGACGCAGGAATTATCAAATTCGCGTCCAGACCTGCGAAACCGCGTCCAAACGCAGAAGAGATACTGGACGCAGGAATTATCAAATCCGCGTCCAGACCTGCGAAACCGCGTCCAAACGCAGAAGAGATACTGGACGCAGGAATTATCAAACCCGCGTCCAGACCTGCAGGATCCGCGTCTCCACCACCAGAAGGTCATGGAATGTCCTTGATGTCACTTCTGAGGTGCGAAAAGAAGGGAGTTATCCACCTTAACCCTTCCATCACCACAACCGCCAGAAGTTAAGGAGGGTAACTCCCTTCCTTTCACACCCCCAGATTTCTAATTGTTTGGACTCAGGTGCCAGATTCATCAAAATCGGCAGCTGATGAAACAGAACGCAAGGATCAAATCTGCGTTCTGCAAACCAAGTCCGCGTCTGAACCCTTCACAATTAGAAATATTCTAACTGAAGAATCCGAAACGCAGGACCCGATGGCGCGAGGGTCCAAACCCGCGCCTCGGTTATCAACTCAAAGACTACGTCTGAGACCGCGTCTGAGAATCAAACACGAGTTATATTTTGTGTTAAGGATTCTAGGGTTCTATGAGCTTCCGTTAATGGCGAAATCCACGCCTAAAAGGCATTATACCTGGGAAAGTGACATCCTGCGCAGAGGAAGCGCCCCTCTGGACCTCGGCGGCAGTCGCCCGTGAAGAAGAGGCGGTTGGCTTGGTCTTGGGTGCCATCTTTAATTCCAGTAAAAGGAGATGAATAGTTCAAAAGTCCAGTAATGGAGATGAACAGTTCAACAGAGGAAGAAGAGAACTCTCTTGAGCAAGTGCGTTCAGAGAAGAAAAGAGGCCTCTCTGACTGTTGCCTTTTATAGGCACAAGGATTCGCGAAGATACGCGGCGTGTGACCCGATAAAAGCTGCAGCGAATCATCGCATGACGCGTGGAACAAATCATCACGAAGATCATGCGTCACGACTCCGCAGCGAGTCGTCATTTGACACGTGGCGCGGTTCAGTTAATGAACCGAGAAGTCCGCGCGCCAAAAGGTGAAATCCTGCCGGTTCCCCAGGCCAGCTGGTGGCGTAATCATCACACGGCACAGATTCGCACCCAAGGGACGCACCTCTTAGATGGACATGCCCCGTCAGCATCTCCATAAATGCATTCGGAAGGTCGCGTCTCTCTACGAAGTCCGCGTCCGACCCAGCGGGCCCAACATCGCGTCTGCCTCAGGGAAGATCAGGCGCGTTTCCATTGCCAAAGGACGCACCCTATAGAAATCACGTCTTTAAAGCAGTACCATCTCGGCTTTTCGAAAAGAACCTGCGTTCGGCCTCCTGCTTCTGCAAAATCAGTTCAACAGTACACTGACGCAAGCAGACGACCAACCACTCCTGGCTTAAAGCACACCCGTGACAGACTAAAAGCAATCGGGGAGGTTTAGACTGTGCATCTAGACACTCAACATGATCAACTCTGGTGGCTTCAAAGAGTTCAAACAGTATACTCACGAAGACCAACTCCAGATAAAATCAAACCCGGAGCACTAACAGTCCAGTCATGAAAGCAAATATGGCTAAAATCCAAAGTATTTCGAAATCTATCCCAGTTAACTGCGGAATATCGAAAACTTTGGAGGAGGTTCTGTAGGCTGTCCAAAAGTTACTGGAGGATAAGCCATTGAAAAGCGAAGTTTCAAGCTCTAGACGCGAGGGACTATCACCCGCGTCTCAGCATCACGGCGCGTTGGCTCGACACCCGCGTCTCAGCATCAAGGCGCGTTGGCTCGACACCCGCGTCTCAGCATCAAGGCGCGTTGGCTCGATACCCGCGTCTCAGCATCAAGGCGCGTCGGCCTGACACCCGCGTCTCAGCCTCAAGACGCAAAGGTCTAAAACCCGCGTCTCAGTTATAACCGCCTTGGTTAAGGGACCAATCACTGCCCACACGTAAGGGAAATCATCCCCCATCGTAGCATGTCTTTAGCAGGCACGTGGGTTAGTTACCGCCCATGTAGCGGGGAAGTTGGCCCTCATTGTGGAGCGTTTTCAGGGGGCACGTTCACCCCCTAGGACCTCTATAAATAGCCTCGTTTGCTATGAGGTCGAGGCAATCAGCAAGGAGAGAGGAGGAGATAAGAGAGAATCAATCGGGCGAAGAGAGACAGAGGGCGACACAGAGAGAGAAGAAGCAGATCAACTCTTCAGCAAGTTCGCTGCGTACGAGCTAGCTTTCGCCTACCTTCTTTTTTAGAGTTTTGGCAGACAGAGCTGTGTCACTCTTTCTACCGGCCGAAGAGGAGATCCCTGAAGGACGGTCATCTGGTCAACGGAGAACAAGATTCACTCTCCACCGCCACATGAAGAACCCAGCCTTAAACAAAGGGGGAATTCAAGATTCAATATTCTCCCTCCCTTGTAACCGGAAGGAACAGTTTTTGTTGTAATCCTTTTCATTTGATTCAAGGAAAACTTTTACTGCAATTACTGTCTTCTCCTTTTTCGGGTCATACAGTGTGCAAAGATAAGCACACGTGTATCGATAAATCCAATAAAAGAGCATGCATTGAGAACCGTGTCGTGAGCACAAGCACACATGAATAAGGATGAGGTATCAAATGATAGGATAAGTGGATGGGACAAACCAGTTGTATGAGCTCAGTAGATAGATTCATAAGATTGATACCTCGAGGGGATAATTCAAATAAGAAAACCCTCATTTATATACCGTACACCTCATGTCTCCATCGACTAAGTACGCACAACCTGGGCTGTCCACAATAACAACTGAATAAAATAGTATGAATCATCAGGAGATTATACGGTATCTCAGTATCCATATAAATCAAGAATAGACAAGTTAGGGGATTAAGTACAACAGTTCAAGTGAGATATCATGCATGAGACAGACTGTGAACAATAAGATAACAGCAGGAGATCAGTGGAGTAGTACACAGGGGGTAAAGCCAGGAATATAAAATATAATAATAATAGTAGCAAAACCCAAAATCTGAATAAAAATCTGATAAAAGCAAAAATGGCAAAACCAGCAGTACAATCCATATTACGGCTTCATGAGATAAGTACATCGAAAGAATAATCCAAATAAGGAAACCCTCATCTATATACCGTATATCTCACGTCATCGTAATCTGAATATATACAACCCGAATTGTAAAACACAACGAATTATTATTAATTAGAATCTTATTATTATTACTCGCCCAACCAATATATCTAGGTATGTGCCCCGATGTCCCAAATACACACACACACATCCAAATATGAGTAAGCCGAAATTGTTATTGGAAACTGATGATGAAATAATGTGTTATGTTTACAGTGGGTCCCGTGCATACTCGGGATCACGGCCCATTATGTTCCATTGCTGATACGAAACCTACTGCGAGGCAAATCATGAGCAAATGGTCTTATTTATATACCCTGCATGAAGTTTGATAATCGGGGTGGCAACAAACCCCGTGGAACACCTGGAGGTCCACAGGTTGACCAAAGTTTTTAGTTGCACAACATACCTAATACCACGGTAAACATATTCACCACTTAAAGCCTATCAGTTTCCCTCTAACCCGATGTAAGTTGTTCTATTATTAGATAATTATCAGTGTACGGGAATGAGCAGGAGCTTGTCAGGAATACAGGTGAATCAGGAGTACGGTTTGTACTGGTATAAATATATCAGGATATGTCAAGATGTCAGGTCATCATTCCCGTATTGTGATAATTATAAGTCAAGTTCAGGCATGACAGGTGATAAGTGATATCCAACAGGTGTCAGGTGATAGCATACAAGAATAAGGTGTCAAGTAATAACATGGTGAAAGATAGCACGTCAAGTGAAAGTATGTCAAGCAATACAGTAAAACAGCATAAGTAAGATTTCAAACTCTTCACAACTATTAATAGAAGAATTAATCGAGTCAGCAAGCAAGCGAACATTCAAGCGAAGCTAAGTGAGTTAGAGCGAAGCTAATGTACAGCACTAGATGCTATCACGCTTGGTGTGCTTACCGCTCGCTGCATAGCTAAAATCACGCGTAGCAGCTTGCGTATTAACGCCATACTATCTCTCACGGCACAACTGTGCTTACGGGGCAACTGCGCTCAAACGGAGTTAGCAGTTTAGTGTTGATGCTAGGTTCGCCTACCAGGCGTAGCATATAGAAAGTCCAGAGGACTTTTAAAACATCAAAGAGGTTGAACCCGGAGGTTAGGCCCGAAGGCATTGGTATCTGCAGAAGGTGTTAGTTTCAAACAACACATATAAGGAATATTGTCTACATTATTACAAGTATTCGTCACAGGTATATACATGTACAATACTTGACTCTCGGTCATATACAAATACAAATATAAGGCTACAGCCAAATACAAAAATATGAATATATGTATAAATACAGCATGTAATAAAAGTCGACCCGACGAAGTAGAAAAACCCAAAACGAGGTGAGGACACTCGCCTAAATCTTCAAAAAAATACCGTGAAATCCCCGTTCTCTGGAGTCCAGATAACCAACGCGAATATGCGTTCAAATATAATAAATGTTATATTATATAGAGGAAGAGAGATAGGAACCAGAAAGAGAGAGAAAGAAGACTCGACGGTCGCAGACGCAAGAGTCGTGTTGCGTAGATCCCACAAACGCGGGGTTTAAGACTTGCTTTTAAGCAATAATACGAGAAGAATACAAACGCGAGCATGAGCTCCGCATCGTGTAGATATAAGAATGCGAGAATCGCATTATACAGATATCAATAACGCGAAGATCACGTTAAGGAATTGCTTGGACGCGGGAGTGAGCTCCGCGTCTAGCAATTAAATTCATGAGTAAGAGAGAGACATGGAGATGAGGGAGTGAGAGAGTGTACGGGAGAGACGCAGGGGTGAACGAATGTGAGAGAACAGAGAGTGAGACAGAGAAAGAATCACCCTTGCCAAAAGAAGTTGAAGAGAGTGTCTTCGGGCTTTTTCTCTAACCGTAGAGTGTCTTCGAGGTTACAATGCATCCATCACCTCACATCTCCACATCCTAAAGTTGTTCTTGCCATCAAACTTCACCACATCAATCTTCAATAGATGCGGATTCATGATTTTCACCGTAGATGTACTATTTTCAGCCATCTTCTGAATAGATTTCTCAAAACAATGCGGAAAATAAAATGGAGTTAGATCAAAAACTAGATAAAATAGAATCTTTACCTCAAAGCGAACCCTAAAAGAGTTTCAGAAATGATCTACTCTACCAAATTTGATTCCTTGAGCAATCCAAACGCTGCTCCGAGATCGACATACGATCCCACAAAAGGTCTCAACGCTGCTCCGAGATCGACACACGATCTCCGCCAAACAGCCAAGAATGCTCTTGGAATCGACACACGATCTCACAATAAAGCTGGGATGCTCTGATATCACTTGTTACGCAGGGGCAACAACCAATGAGAAACCCACAACTAGCAGAGATAGATACACTAGAGAAGTACCCAAAAGACAAGAATAATTAAATAAGAGAGAAAGCCAAACTCAATATTTAACGAGGTTCCGCAATTTGTCTACGTCCTCGGGGCAAGGGAGAGATCTTATTGATTCAATAACCATTTACAGGTTACAATGCATGGGGGCTATACCCTTAATTTATAGCCAAAGAGTCCAGGAGTTTTAGGAAACATAAATTGGATTCGACTCCGGATCAGAAACGGAGTTCGAATCATGATAGGACAAGCAGATCCAACTGTCGGTCGACCGTTCCGGTCGATCGATCCTTCCTTCGGTCGACCGGTCGGTCGACCGAACCACAACAGAAAGAGGGCTCGCCCCAGTCGGTCGACCGAACGGTTGATCGAACACCAACAGTAACTTGGCTCATGCCAGTTGATTAGTCTCTAATTTTGCATAATTTTCATCACATTCTCATATTTATTTCATGTAAAATTTTGCTAATAAAACCTTACTTGTTTGATCCTAGGTCCATGGTGTGCAAATGAAGAAGAAGACCTAAATCACCATTTAATTGGTGATTAAAAGCCTACCAAGTAGCCTTTGACTTTAGAGTGAAGATTTTGTCAGCTTAGGGCATCAAATCGCAAATCCAGAAGATCAAGGCGTCAGAAGACAAATTGGGCGACGCGCTGCCCGAAGCCAGGCGCGCGCCGCCCTGGCAGGGCCGCGAAAACGCGGCCCTTTGGGCGCGCGCGCCTGCGCTTCAGGCTACGGGTCACCCACGTGGCCCCCTTCCCTGTGGTGCCTATAAATACCCTTAGGGGTCTTCAGTTGAAGCAGATCCAGAGAATAGAGTTGTATTTTTGTGTTTTGTTGTTAGGAATTGTAGTTGCTTTAGTTTGCTTCTTCTAGTTTTAATTTAGCCATTAGAGTGAAAGAGAGAGAGTGTGTAAGTGTTGTATTTGAAGGGTGACAAACTAATACAAGTACTGCTTCTCTTTCTTCTTTCCATTTACTTGTGTTTTCATTTGCTTTTAATTTCTTATTGTAGTGTAACTCTTTTTACTCTTTACTTCTCTCCTTTGTAGTGTAACTTACCTTCTCTCTACTTCTTTTCTTTTTGTTGCTTCTTTCTTACCATGTCTAACTAACTCCACCATTGCATGGCTAACTAACTACTAACCCACTAATTTCTAACTTCTTGATTGATAACCTGAATGAGTCAATAGTGTCAAACAAGCCTTGTGCAAACGAGAGCTATGACATTTTAAGACGAGGGTTCTAACTCTAACTTACCTACAAGTATTTACCTTCTTATATTTCATACTTAAATGGTTTTTAATGATCTATGGGTGTTGTACTTTACTTGTTGTTGTAAGTTAGAGAATTTCCTTTTAATTTTGCCGATACCATTAGTGCACTCGTGTCATCCCGTATTCTCGCCTTCTATTGGATCTTGATAAGGGAATGTCCGAGTTTTTGCCGTGTGAAGCTAAGTTTTAGGATGAACTTTCACTCGATTTCTACGTGAATAGTTCTAATGCATAAGGGTTATGTTCGCCTATGATCCATCGTGAGGCTATCTTCCAAAAGTTAGAAATTAGTGGGAGCACTTAGTAGAAAGTTAGCCATTCGTTTTTACAACTAAGAAAAAAATCACTTTTACAAACTACTAAAACATTTTCCAACAATTCTTAAAAACAACTTGTTTTCACTTTTCAATTTTTATTTGGAAACAAGAACTTTCTTTCTTCTTGAACTTTGAAGCCGCATCAAGCTTCCATCGCTCTCCCTCCTTGTGGATACGACCCGTATAACCACTTCGCTACTACGGAAGAATCGCAAAAGCAGTAAAATCAACCCACACTTCCTTCTCTTATTTTAATGCTTACTTTTTGCCGATCACCAGTCGGTCGACCGAGCTGCTGCCGTGTACCAAGCTGTGCATGCTGGTCGATCGGTTTTCTGTTCTGGCTGCATATGAACTGCGTTCTTGCTCCTTTTAGACTCCGATCTCTGCACCCTCTCTTCCGGTGAGTTAAAAAACTCTTCAATCAAGCTTTTATCTCCTATCTTCCTACACACTGCTCCTTTAACTTCATTAGCTGATTGTGGTGGTGGATGTTAATGTGCTCTCTCTCAGCATCTCGTCATGTTAGTGTAGTAAAAAGGGGAGTCTATTTACTGTTTGTAACATGTCTCGCGTTTACTAGATCAATGATTATTATTTTTTAAACCTTTCAAACATATATAAACATATAAAGGGCCATATTCCATTTAGTTGAACTGATTTCATTTTATTCAGATCAATATATAAATTGACATCAATGCACATGTTTAGTGCATGAGCCAATTTTTATACATAGAAAGGCTTTATTCATTCATGTCTGCATCTGGTACAAAGGATATCTTAGCCTCAATACATACTGCTTGTTCAACCACACTCGGTTACAGATCACTACATCAAGCCTCAGCTCTTCCCCGGGATCCAGAAAAGCCAGGAGCAAAGACAACCATCTCTTCTCCTCTGTTGTACTTCAAGCTCCTTGCTTCTTCCCTCGACACGCGATAGGCATTCCTCAGCACCTCCTCCGGCACTCCTCTGAGTACCGACGTCTTCCCGACGATTGGGCTAATCAAGGCATTGTCGTTGGTCTTGATAGCGACCCACTCAAACCCTTGGCTCCTTGCCTGTATCAGAAGGGCGAAGTCCTGTGGGACGACGATCAGCTGGCCTTGACGCAACTCACCGTTGAATGCGGTGTTCCCACGGTTTCCAACGATTTGAACTCGGGCACTTCCCCTGGTGATGTACATCACCGAGTGGGCATTCATGTTCCAGTGAGGCGCAACAAAAGCATTCTGCAAATCACAAAGAGAGAAAAAGTGTACACAATGATGAGTATAGTTTTCTGAAGTGCATATAGGAAATTTTCCTGCACTGTGATCAGCTCATATTTTTAAACTATGGTTTAAATTTTGAAAGTATTTTATTACCCTTTGGAGGACTCCTCTCACTGCATTCAATTGGAGGTACTTGAGAATTGTGAGCTTCTGACTGTTGAGGGTGGTTGTCCTCCCTGCACTGGGATTGTAGATATCGGCGCGTGATGGATCATCAATGTTGTGCTTGATCCTCATGGAGCAAAAGGCCTGCTCAATTCCGTTGGCAGACCGGTGCCTCTCCCTCTCTTCTTCATGTTCATACTCTTCTTCTTCTTGCTCTTCCTCCCTTCTCGATGGCTTCACTATGCGAAATGCTCCCTCGACTCTGACAATCTCTCCTCTGTTATCGTTTCGGCCCCTGATCTTTTCTGCCAGCTCCCTGCTAATGCCCATTACTTCAGATAATGTCTCGGCCTCGAAACCACTGAGGAGGTTGTTGCCAGAGTCCTCTTTGTGGGTCGGCTCGACGCCGAAACTCTCGCCTTTCTGCTTCCTTCCAGCCAGGAGGAATTCCTGAAATTTATTAATTGATCGATCAGTTCTCTCTTTTGTGTGCAATAAAAAGAATTTGCGTTAGAATTATGAATCGGTGCTTAATTAATTACTCTGCGGTTGGGGTCGAGCTGGTTGGCATTGTTGCTGGTGTCGACGACCGTGATGGCAACAATCGGCTGTTCACCGTCGTTGTACGTCCAGTGAGCAACTCCTGCAGGCATTGCGAGCACATCGCCCTCTCTGAAGCGATTGACTCTTTGGTGCTGGTCTCTTTGGCTCTGTCCTCGGCCTTCCTGCATCCCCCTACCAGTACGCTGGAACGATTGGAACGATTCTGGGCAACCAGGCATCACTGTTCCAAAAATTCCCCTACCTACAGCCAAACACTTGCACAGTGAACTTAGTTTACAAGTTTTAAATTTCAACAACAATTTTGTAGACTAAATCACAAAGTCTTATAAAACCTTGGACAATGTAGACCAAGGCAGGAGCATTGTAGAATGAGGGCAAGAGAAGGCCTCTGGGCTGGATGATCCTGCGGTGGGCCGTGACGCCGGCGCACTCGAACTGCTCATTGTTCTCATCAAAGTACTCGGTCAGGCCCGCCTCGGACTCGACTCGCCTCGAGGGCTCTTGGGCGTTCAGCCTCTCGATCCGGCACTGGCTCCCCGACCCGAACCGCCGCTGGCTCCCCCAAGGGCTCCTCCCTTGCTCGCCAAATTGGGCGAGGGAGACACGAGACAAGAGGAGCAAAGAGAGAGACAAGGAGAGCAAACTGGCTGCCATTGAGAATGCCATTGTTGCTCTCTGAGTGGTGGTGGTGGTGGTGAAGTGAAAGGGCAGAGATGGTGTGGGTATTTATAGGCTCAAAAAGGTTGGTGGAGTTTGGAGTCGAGCGAAGGGAGTTGTTGTGGATGCGACGCTCTGCATGGCCTCGACGCTACCTCGCGCTGCCGCCATATCACTTGCCGAGTACACTCGTGGCAAAAGATTGGGGGAAGGCTACAAAGTTTGGTAATTTTTTTGTGTCTTTTCTTCTTTTCTTTTCTTTTCTTTTGAGATTGAGTTTCTGCCAGAAGTAAATTAATGCAAGGGAAAGTAAATTTTGAGTTTTATGATGATATGTTGTCTTTATTTTAAAGCTTCTCTTTAAGAAGGAAATTGTAGCTTAACATGTAATTTTTCGTAAAAAATCCGATTTCTTAGTTAATAAGCTAAGCCTTACTGACTAGCCTATATTAGTTTTGACATGAAGTAATTCCTTCGAGGGTGTTATTAGCTGGGGATTCTCGAGTTGGATTTGAACAATTTCTAGCATTTCAAAGTTTGGTGTTATTAGTTGGAAAATGGGATTTGAATTTCAAATTTTAGTGTTATTGATTGCTAAGACTTTAGAGTTGGACTGGAAATTTGAAATTCTACTTTTTAATCCGAGTTTGGACATTTGAACCAATCCAACTATAAAAAAATTAGACTTTTCATTTGGATTTGAATTCTCCATGTTCTCTCTCTCTCCACTCCAACTAATTATTTTTCTCAAAAAAAAAATAGTTTAGTTATTAATTTTAAAATAAAATTAATAAAAATAATTATTATAATTATTATTAAGTTAATATTTATCACAAAAAAATATTAACAACTTAATATAATAGTAATCAATCTTTAGTTAATAGTTGTACATAATTAAGTAATATTAATTGATTATGTTATTATTCATTATGAAATATTTATTGTAATCTTGTGATAAATCTAATTATTTAGTTAAAAAAGGTAGCAACAATATTAACACCATTTCAGCCTACTTAGAATGTTTATTAGATAAAATAATAAATAGTGTCATGTCAACACTAGTTTGTAATATTAAACTCTTATTTGATTTTTAACTATTGTATAATCTCTTATTTTAGCATATAATATTATTTAACTATGAAAATTTATAATATATCAATAATATCTAATAATAAGTAATAACTAATAATAGTTAATTTAATATTTATATGAAATAGTTTTGATGTTATTTCGATAAAAATTAATTAATCCATGTTAGATTAGCATTTAATATGATGGATATTATAAAAACTCATATAAAATAATCCTAATTATTAGTCTAAATTGTTCAACTAAAAGTCCAAGTCCTAGTTTAAGTCCTAGTAAATTCAATTAAAAAGTCCAAATATCAGTCCAAGTCCTAGTAAATTCAACTAAAAAAAACAAGATTTAATTCAAGTCCTTGTAAATCCAACTGAAGAGTCCAAGGACTAGCTGGTGTCCTAATTCAATTTGTGTCTGAGTACGACTACAGAAATTCCAAACCAATAACACCCTCTAAGCAACTTTTTTTATTTTTTTTTTTAATTTTTTTAGGGTTCACGTGATAACATTTGGGGTTTAAGACTTAAGAAGTATCATATTCAAATTATGTTTACCAAATAATAAGAGAAAAAAGAAAAGAAAAGGAGGAGAAAGCATAAGTATCCCATTACTTGTTAATTTTACTGATCATTGTTATGACTTTGCTATATATCACTAATACATTATCTTCTAAACACTCTAAATTTTTCTTCCTATTGATCAGTTTTACCTAAGAACTCTCTTGTACCCAAAATTTTAGCCATAAGCAGCTCTTTATGAAATTAAGAGTTATCTTTGTCCAACCTTTTCTTTGTTCTTATTCTCAAAATTCCTGTGACACCCAAAAAAACAAGAAAAAATTGCTTTTAGGTTTTCAGAGAATTTGAGCTATACCAAAAACTCCATGGACTTTAAACCCATGCCAAAAAGTTTCTCAATACCAGTATTTGTCCACCTGAGTCTCTATATACGCTGATTGTATGCACATGAGTCAATGTGAGAGATTAAAAGTCCAAAATACCCCTCCTATCAAATCTGCCGCCTTCCCCTTGTACTATTAATAAAGAAAGAGAGAAGAGAGAGAGAGAGAGAGAGAGAGAGAGAGAAGGAGAGAAATATAAGAAGGAGAAGAAAAAGATTAGCCTAGAGAGCCATCTCCTTGACTCGCCGTGAAGATCCAACTGTAGCTCCATCTTCTCGATGCAAGCTCCTGAGCCCATCTCCACTCTGAACCCATCGAGTCCAGCTGCCCAGCAAGCCCCATCTCCTCGCTCAGCGAGCCCGTCTCCTCGCCTCGTGAAGATTCGACTGCAGCTTAGAGCTCATCGCTCCTCGCCATACCTGGATGTGATCCCTCGCTCGATCTGGACGTGAATTAGGATTTGTGGATCCTTTATTGGTAGTGATCAATTGGGGCTTGATAAGTGTTATGCTTGGGTTGGGGATTTTGAGTTGGTCTAATTTTGAGAGTTGAGTTTTGATTTGGGTTTGGTTTCAGTTTAACTTTTAGGCGAGAATTTGCGGATAGGTTTGATGTTTTTTTTACCTTTAAGTGGAAGTTAACTTTTTATAAAGTTTTGAAAGAATTCTTCCTAATTTTGGAATTGAATAAACCCCAGAATTAAAGCTTCAATAAATGTGAATTTGGACATTTGATTCGATTCAAAAATCTGGAACACTAACTAGCAATCGGATTAGAGAAACAAAGGAGAAAAAAATGTTTTCACTATTGATGGAGTTTTATGTAATTTTGCAGATAGATTTTGAGGAAGAGTGATGAATTTGTAATGAAATTGTTATAAATTTTGGTGAATTTGTAATTTGTGATGAATTTTACTCACAGATTTCACATTTTGGTGGACATAAATGAATATAGTGGACAAATGATTCAATAAGTGGGCACAAATAGTGAAAAGTGGATAAAAATTTACTCAATTTGATGATAATCATGCTGATATTTGCGATTAATTTTTAATAAAAGTGGACTAATTTGTGATTAGCTTACTGAATTTAAGAATATCAATTTGGTTGTGATGAAATTTCTATTTTTAATGAATTTGTGATATAAAAAAGAGAGGACAAATTTTTTTGAATCATACTGTCCACTTTTGAGTTTTTCTGTCCACAAATTGAATAATTTGTTCACTTTTAACTTTTTGTACACTATTAAAAATTTGGACAGAAATGTATAAAAGTAGACAATAGTTGACGAAAGTTAACAGAAAAGGAGAAAGTTAGGAGAGAAATTGACAAAGGTAGACAGAAAAAGAATAAGGTAAATATAAAAAAAAGAAAGTTGGACAGAATTTGACAAAGGTGGACAACAAGATAGTAAGGTGGATAGAAAAAGAGAAAGTTGAATAGAAATTGACGATGATGAGCAGAAAAAGAATAAGGTAGATATAAAAAGAAAAAGTTGGACAGAAATTGACAAAGGTGAACAGAAAGGGAGTAAAACGGATATAAAAGAAGAAAGTTGGACACAAACTGAGATTAAAGTGGACATAAAGGATCTTATTTTATGTTGTGCAGTATAGCGTAGTGAATTGCCTAAATTATCACATGAAAGTAGAGATATTTAAGCGAACTTATACTCCAACGATATATCATATTCAAGCGAAAATTGTGCCAGCTAGTAGGAGCTATATGGTATCATAATTTCGTTAAGCAATGAGGACTAGGATAAGACCTAAGAAGAAGGATTGCTGCAGTTAAAAGTAATATGATAGTTGATAATCTAATTATAAGAGATGGTCCTCCCTAATGGAGAAAAATGATTCAGGTATGCCCCCAAAAGATTTGGGATGTAGTCTTTGCTGCTGCTTCTTCTTCTTTTGTTGATATTGTTGCTGCTGCTATTGTTGTTGATTCATTTTGGTTACAAACTTACACAGGCTTTGTTTTCACTTAGGTCAGCTTCCCACATTAAACTTTATTTTCCAGCTTGTTGTTTCTACACAAGGGAAAGATCGTCTGCGAAGGAATGACTCATGAATTTACAACATCAACAAATCTAATAGCCAGACAGGTAATGGTTGCAGTATGTTCCTTGCAACATTTATGCTCTGTTTCCATGAAACAGTTGAGACCTGGAATCTAATTTTCTGCTTGAATTCGCAGTTTGCATCAGGTAGCTTGGATGGACCGATCAAATACTAAAAGTATAGCCCTTGGCGAATTCTGCCATTGTTTGTGTATTATAAAAGGAGGGAGTCAAGCCTGTTTCTTCCCTGAACACCTTACATATTACAAGTCAGAGGAGGCAAAGGATTGCGAATCTGGAGAATCTTTTTTTATTATTATTATTATTAGCAAGAAGCCCGAGATAGTCAATGCAAAATTGCATTGATTTCTCATAAAAATGTAAAGATCATTTTCAGCCTTATTGTTGATTCATATTCGGCCTAATTGTTTTTATTTTCATTTGAATCTTCAGTGGCTGCTTCCCTCTCAAACAAGTTTTTCTCCCTTGTTTTAACCAATTGTTTCTCCCTTTGCATACTTTGTTATGGTATAATGGTTATTTCGACCATTTTTATGCATTTCATCAATTTTGTTTGTAATGCCGAAAGTTCGTTTGTACTGCTAATCAATTCTCTCAACCAGCTATTTGCACGTCATAGCAAGTTCCCTGGTTAAGTTATTGATGCTTTTATTGTCGAGCTCTTAAACACAAAATTTCTTCATAACTTTTTATCACTAATTTTGGAATTCTTTTGGATATAATTATATTAGCCTATGTCATTACATTGTAGTCTTCAGTGAACTAGTTAGCCTAAATACTAAATTCCTAAAGGCACACTCTGATTTTTGATGTGCATCTCTACCAACTCCTGAGTTTTAAATCCCTTGATGTCTGTTTCATTCCTTTTCTTGTCTCTTGACAAACTCTATTAGCTGACAAATTTTACATAAAAGAACTGTACACTCATGGAATACAGCTCTCATTCCAACTCAAGAAGTATTTAAGAGAAGAGAAGAACAACCATTGTCAGTCTTGTACCAAATCCTATATTGTTACTAATTTGAAATTAAGTTATATATAAATACATGTGATTTTTTAACAAACTGTCTTTCACGGTGTCATTGATGATGATGCTTGATCTTCTGTGAAAAATAAAAAGAGTTGTTAATTAATTGCTGATGACACTCTAACATTAAGTTGATCTTAGTCTAACACATTAGTCAATATAGGTACTATAAAGTACTAAATAAAACTCATAAAAAGTGCATGCGGTCCTTAACTACCGAATTTTATGCTATTTTTAGGTCTTGAAACTCATAATTAAACCTATCATCAGCCTTAACAATAATGTGTTTTGATGCTATAGGGTTTCATATTGGCTTACTAACAGGAAAGAAAGCTCTCATGAAGCGAAAAATAACTGTTACCTTTTTAAATTAAGCTCATTTAGTTCATCGACAATCTGGACTAATCACTCGATTAGTACGCTGTGTAACAAAAGACATCAACAAAGAAAACTAAGAAGAAAGAAGAAGAAAGACTCGCTAGATTCATTATGACAACAACAATAACAACACTCTGATACACTTGAGACAGAGAGAGGTGGGGGGAAGAAAAGTGTCAATCATAAAATGAGGGAAATAAAGCGAACCCCATCTGAACTCCCAACTATCTACAGTTCAAATGTCACAATAACTAATAATCCCCCCTCCTGCTCCTCTCTCTCCACTCGTATCATTCTTGGGAAAATTTCTCAAAAGACCAAATCTTTCCCCTTATTCCTTCACAAGACATTCTTCCAAAGTTCAATCTCACAATAGAATAAAGAAGAAGAATCACACAGTGGGGTTGCTCCTGAATGATCCCAGAGCCTTGATAGCACCAGCCCTGAGCACGATCTGGTGGTATGCAGCTGCAATTGCTGCGCCAATGAAGGGCCCAACCCAAAAGATCCACTGCAAAAATAGACAACAACAAAAGAAAGAAAGAAAAATAGAATAAAAGGAGTTAGCTCTTTTCATGCACTTGGACAGCAAAAGTTCCTTTTGCTGTTGCTAAGATTAGGTGACGTGAGACATGAATGAACGAATGAAGCATCAATATCATGTGATGTGGGTCAAGATTCTTGTGTGAGATGACCCAGACCTCACATGGGAGAGGATTGATGTGTGTGTGTGTGTGTGTGTGTGTGTGTGTGTGTGAGAGAGAGAGAGAGAGAGAGAGAGAGAGAGCATGCAACTTATGATTTGAGAGCAAAGGCACGGGACAAGTTGCTAGGTTTCTTGTTTCATTGGTTGGCTCTATTCTTTGCCCTAGATCCAAAGTGGAGGTTAGGTTGCTATGGTCCATAGGTTGTGACAAGACACCCTTGTCTCATACATCTTTTGTGAGAAAAGAATTTTTTTTCCCCCTTCTTTTATGAGAGAATTAACATGATCAAGATTAGAAAGAAAAACTAACTGTAATGAGATTCAGCGCAATAAACAGTTTATTTGTAATGCAAAAGGTTAAGGTTGCGATAACAAATCATGCATTAACTACTAGGTTTATGTGTGGGCTAATAAAATTTGATAATTCTGCTGACCATGATGATATTCAAGTAGAGATGATGAAAGACTTTTTCTTTTAATGAGAAAATTAGCATGATCAAGAATAGAAATATATAATTTTTAAGTAAATTTGATTCAGACCAATAAACGGTCTATTTATAAAAGGCCAAAGGTTAAGGCTGCGCGCATCTGACCCTGTAGAACAGGCGATTAACGACTAAGTTTGACAATTATGTTGTTAATGACGATGATGATCATGATGATATCAAATATATATATATATATTTTTTAATATGTACCTGATCATCCCAAGCTTTGCCATTGTTGTAGATGACTGCAGCTCCAAAGCTCCTAGCTGGGTTGATGCCAGTGCCAGTGATGGGAATGGTGGCCAAATGGACCATGAACACTGCAAACCCAATTGGAAGAGGAGCCAACACCTGAAAAAAAAATATATAATAATAATAAATCAAAAAACTAAACTCAAATTTGTCACACAAGTTTAAAACAAAAAAAGATAATGGTAATTTTTTTGGCAATCAATCCAGAGATGGAATCAGATGCTGTGAACTACAAGTCTAGTCTCTGCTTTTGACTTATGCCACCCACTAATTATGTGTCCATCCATGATGACCTGAATGGTTTGAGCTCAATAAAAGAGCTGTACCATCAATCAAAATCGAATGATGTAACAAGATTGAATTTTTAGAATCAGCTACATGAATCCTCAATCATCTTCTTTGATCTTTGTTGTATTTTTTACCCCCCTTTCATGTTATTCATGTCCAAACCATCTTAAGATGATTCTGAAACTCACTTAATATAAAAGATAAAAAGTACTGTGAGCGTGTGAGGTGAATGGGATCACTGAATCAATGGATGGATAGAGATCTAAAATACTGAAAGTGAGTGAGTGTACATAATTTGATGAGACACAAGATTTTAGATCCTTCTGAGCCAAAAAAAAATGTTTTTTAGTGACTATTTATAAGGTGCAAGACAGTAGCTGAGGTGTCTGTGTTTGCTTTGTGCAGGAAAAAGAAATGTACAGAAGCATCAAACAAACAGAGAAGAATAATATCCTCCTTTTTCTTTTAAAAAAAAATTATTCCTAAGAGAGAAATCAAATAAATATTTCTAACAGAGGAGAAATTTTTCTCGATTTCCATCGCAATATCTTTTAAATTGTGACCCTCCTCAAATTCTATTCAAGATTTTTCTTCTTTATCTTTAATTTTTATGGGCACACAATAAACAAAGCAAAAATTATTTAATAACAGAAACTGTATAGTATTCTACATGATGTAAGTTGTTCTCATGGTCAAAGAAATTATATTGTAGTTCAAAATATTTCTTTGTAACCTACTGCTACCAAAATATATAATAATTTAACTTGTTTAATAAAAAGGAAGTTGTCCTAACAATTTTATTTTTTTTTTTTTGAAATACAGATTGTATAGCTTGATGCAAGCGAGATTAGAATCTCAAACTTCTTACTCGTTATAAAAAGATTTTTTCACTTGCCAGTTTTTTTCGAGTTTATATTAAGCTCAAAAAGTATAGTAACAAATATTATAATAAAAAAACTAACAATGTATATCAAGCAAAGTTAACACTTGAGTTCGAGAGGTGTTGTTTACCGGGACGTGGGAGTCGCGGGCGCTGCGCTTGGGGTCGGTGGCGGAGAAGACGGTGTAGACGAGGACGAAGGTGCCGATGATCTCGGCGGCGAGGCCGGTGCCCTTGGAGTAGCCGTCGGCGAGCTCGTTGGCGCCGCCGCGGTAGCGGACGTAGTAGGCGCTCTGGAAGGCCTTGACGAGGCCCACACCGCAGATGGCGCCCAGGCACTGGGCTATCATGTACATCAGGGCCCGGACGAGGGACACCTTGCGGGCCAGGAACAGCCCAAAAGTTACCGCGGGGTTAATGTGACCACCTGTGTAAGAGACATACACCAGCGGCGCAGGTTAGAAATTAGACGTTCAGGACACAGCGTATGTGACGATCGTCGCGTGTTTCCAAGTCTAACTTGAAGGAAGCGTACTTTAACCGAAATAGTAGTGGTAGGCTATTGTGCGCCGCAACCAAATGGGGTTGGATAAATGAATTTTACCACTTCAGGACATGAAGATTTATCCCGAGATCACACGCCAAATATATTTATGTTTTTGGTGTTAAAAATGCTCAACTGAAGCGTACTTTACCAAGAACGCGTATGTGTGTGCAAAATTTAGAGATAAATTTATCACTGTTTCTCAAGAATTTAATGTGAACGGGGAAAAAATTGGAAAAAAAAAAAGAATTAGGCGCCTATGATTGAAGAGGGTAAAAACTATTAGTTGAAAAAAATTTGATTTTGAAAAAAGAAAAATCACCAGTAAACATCGCTCCCGGTGCACTTTAGCATGTCCTTATTGTCATGTGCTAACATGAGCCAAACTCTCATACCCACTAAATATTTTTTTTTTCTTTTAATTTTTTATGGAGATCTCTTCCTAACCAAAAAAATTAACATGGTGACAAAGAAAATTGCTAAAATCTGTAGTAAAAAAGATTAACTATTTCAATTCCCTTAACACCCCCCACCCACACAATCACACACACAAAAAAGGAAACCTATTTCCCAAAAAAAAATTGACACTGAACTGATAATAATTTTACTTCTAAAATCACTTAAAAAAGCCCAAAAAAAGAGAGGATAAACCATAATCAGCAGCTAACAGCTAAAGTGAAGATCAGAGATCAGGGGCGGTGAGCTCACCGGAGATTCCGGCGGTGCAGTAGACGAGAATAAAGATCATCCCACCAAACGCCCACGCGATGCCGAGGGTCCCGACGCCACTGCAGGCGGCGTCGGCGCTGAGGGCGGCGTCGGACTGGTGCTTGTATCCGATGACGGTGGCGACGGTGATGTAGAGGAAGAGCAGCGTGGCGATGAACTCGGCGATCACCGCCCGGTAGAACGACCACTTGCCCAGCTCCTCGGCGTCGATGAGCGGGGCCGGCGGCGGGTCCGTGTAGTCCTTGGCGGTGAACTCACCGCCGGTGCCCTCAACCACGTCCTTGCCCATTGGTAGCTAATGAAAATGCTCAAAGTTCGTAGCTCTAACAAAAATGAACTGTGTGGGCGTTGTGGGTGAGATGAGGTGGGTATTTATGGAGCGCAGACTGAGTTTTATTTTCTTTTCTTTTTTTCTTTTTTTTCTTTTTTTTTTGGTAGATGATGAGGTGTATTTTGGGGATATAATTTTGCCGCCCCATAACGGCTAGTGACCAATCATTTAGGTTAGCATGGGGCCACCCACAGTTCACTGCTGAGCTGGGCAGATGAGGGGAGCTGATGGGAGATGACTTTTTATTTATAATCTTTTCTAGGTTTTATTTGTTAATAGTGGATGCTTCCACTAAATTAATAAATCGAATGGGGCCTGATAACTCAATAATCTAATTGAAAATATTTTGAAGTAGATATTTGTGTTTGGATCTTTAAATTGTATCTGATAGCTTACTGATCATAACCTAGTTAGTTCGTAATTGACTCCTAAGAATGAGATTGTATTTATAGAATTTTTTTTTTTTTTTTACTTATGTTTATAAGAATATTTTTTTGATAATCTTTAGAGGTTGTCTAATATTTTTATAAAAACAGAGGTGAAACAACACTTTGGCTTATATTTTGTGTTTCTAATTGGTTCTTAATAGAATTTAGCATCTCCATTAGGAAAAAGGTCAAGAGTTTGAATTTGATAAATTATTAAATTTGCATTTTCATGTAGATCTTAATTTTTCTAGTGGGTCTGGAATCTAGACTCATAGATGAATTCTGGAATTTGTAATAAATTTACATGTGAATCTTTTACGATCTGATATGAGTACAAATTCTTACTCTGCCATGCTAAGCTGCAGTTTGTGGAAGTAGAAAAGGTTAATTTTCTTGTGGTTTATCTTTTGTTCTTCTTTTCTTATTTCATTTTCATTTTACTTTTTTTTTAAAAGGACACTTGCATGTAAGGAAAAAATTCAAATAGTTAGAGAACGAGCCTTGGGTTTAGATAAATAAATAACAGCAATAAAATGGGTGCTTTGAAAATTTTCCCATAAAAATTATCGGTTCGGTTCTTGTGTATGAGCCACACACACATACTATAAGAAGATAAATCCTGTGTTGATATGTGCATGAGATGTCGGTTTTCAAAGTTACAAATCTTTAAAATTTTTGAATCACCTATTAAATCAATTCACGCGTAATGGGCCATTTTATAATATTCATGTGTGTCTAACACGCGTGAATCGAACTGAAAAATCATAGAGATTTTGAGCGGAACCAACCTATAATAAAGCTTAATTAGAGAAAACCTCAATTACAATATTTTCTTCATCTGGGTCCTTTTTTTTTTTAGCGCTAAATTGCAAACATGTGTTTGAATGGTTGTTTAATCACAAAAATGCAAAAGACTAAAATAACATCATTTTAACTTTAACCGCGATCACGACCACAACTGAAAACGCTCTGCAACTGTAATTGCGAGTTTGTGAGAACTATGATTGCGACTTTGTAAGAATTTTTTGAGAATTACGACATAAACTTTTTGAGAACTGCGACTTTGTGAGAACTTCGACTGCAACTACAATTTCAGGACTGCAAGTTGCAGTCCTCGCGTAAAAGACTGCGATCATGAGTCGCAATTCTTACATAAAAGACCACATTTTTATGTTCACTTTATTTTTAAAGCCCTCTCGATTGCAGTCCTCATGACCATGATCGTAGTCCTCGTAATCATAGTTGCAGTGCTCATTGTCACAGTCGTTATTACGAGGATTATGACCATCTCTTCTCTCAATGTCTAACTCCCCTCTAAAATCTTCTCTCTCCCAAAATAGAAATCAGGTCATGAGTCGCAGTGTTTTAGTCTCATTTCTCACATAAAAGAATTGTGACTATTTCAGCATCGTTATCATCTAGCAGAAATCAAATCAAAAATTTAAACCCTAAATCTAAACTTCATCATGAAAACGATCAAATTCATCACGAGATGATTGAAATAGTAGATCGGCGAGATCTATGGAGATGACGAAGAGAATGGATTAAAAAAAAAAAAAGCAAAAAGAGAATTTTATCGGTCAGATCTTAAAAAAAAGATTAAATTAGAAGAGAAAAAAATATGAATTAGTTATACGGTAGAGTCCAATTTAAAATGAACCACGTGGCTGACGTGGATTGGAGCTCGAGCGAAAATAAATTTGTAATTAAAATTTTTTCTATATTAATGAAAAAGGAAAAATCAAAGGCCAATTTTTTGAAAAATTATTTGCATAAAAGCTGTTGATAGTACTCGTAATTATACGAGCAGTGAGATTCACGTGTTGAAAAAAACAAACTCTTTCAGTACAATTCTGTACGCACCTCGTGCATGATGTCACGCTATTGTTATTAGTATAGTGAAACACTTAATTATACAGCAAATAACTTGGATTAATTAATAAAAACTATATAAAATTTCAAGATATTTTCCGTAAAATAACATTCTAGCTACCTAATAATGACTCGTTTAAATTATGGGGTTCCTGTCTCAGAATAATAGAGTTTAACAATACTTAATTTAGTCAAATGATAATAAAAGGATATGAATCGATGCCCATCACCATTAACTACAGAGCTAATCACATAATTAATTTGTAATGATATAATTAATCGCGCCGTCCCTGATGAAATGGAGCTGCGTACAAGCTAAACTTTTATATAAGTAGCGATCAATGCATATATTCTTTACTGACATTATGCATATTTTTGAATGATTATGCAAAAAAATTAAACTATGGGCCTCTAATTCAAGAATAGGGAAATCATTATATAATATTAAGTCAATATCAAAAAAAAATTGAATGATTATGCAAACTTTTCTCTCTCTCATTTCTCTCACATTTGTGTTTGATCTAATAATTATTTCATATAAGATCCATGCACAAACTAAAAACTTCTTTATGAAGATCAAAAGGAAGGAGGGTTTAGGCATACTTGATTCTATTACGAAAAAGATGTCGAAAGTTGCACGATCTCGAAGACGCTGAAGCTAAGGGAGGAGATTTTTCTCTCCGGCTACCAAGTTCTCTTCTTTATCCTTAGAGGAGAAGAGTGGCCTCTAAAAGGAGAGATTAGGTCATGATAAATTAGTTGGTGATGGAGAGGGAATCCTACCCATGATATATAGCATTAAAGAATTCTAGTTCAACTCATCATAGATTTAAACTCTTGATTGATAACACGAGTTTCACACGTGTAGATGAGTCCCATATCTTAACTTAAATACACTCATGGCTAAGTGTAAATGAAACGTGTTTAGAGCCAAATCATTAGGCTTGATCACTTCTTTATTGGGTCCAACAACATATACTTATAGAGAAGAGTGTATAAATCCGATTAGACTTATGCAGGCTAAAATTAATTTAGACTCTATCTATGTAAGTCTAACAATTTGTACTATGTTTGTTTTCTTTTCTTCCTTGTGTGGTGAGAGACTTTCTTATCCTCATTTGTACTTAATTGTTATTTTCCTTAATACATTTTGAACGTATCTCCTCTAAAAAAATAAAAAAAAAAGTGGGACGAGATCAATTTTTGCTGGAAAAACATCAAATGCGTGGTGAGAAAACAACATGGATCATGCTATCCTAAATCCTAATAGATTTGGGTTCAATTGGATTATTGTGTTCTTTCTTTCTTTTTTTTTGGTAAAGATGAGAGGAAAGAATTGTCTCAATCAAATACTTGGCTGCTTTAAGTTTGTTAGGGTTTACTTGTACACTATTGATACATCTGATTATAAAACAAGGGGAATGTTTGTAATTTCATGAACAAATTCTGGATATCTAAATTACTCGAGTAATAATGCTTGAATTGCCCCATCTAATTAATTAGCATTCTCCATTATTCACATGCATACACAATATTTGACACTTTAGTTGCTCAACTTAATGAGGTAATATCTTTTTTTCCAACTGCAACAAGACAATTTCTTAGCAATGAAAACATGAAACATAATAGAGAAATAAAAGAGTTATTTTTCCTGAAAATAAAAGAAAAAAAATGAACTTTTTGTAACATTTAATTGGCCCTATTTGGCTTCAATCAATGTCTAGCAACATTTGGTACCAAACGAGAGAACTATATGGCCTTGTTTGCCCTAATTTGAACGGGAAAAGCTTTTAAACCTAAATTCGATGATTGTTATCAAGAACAAGGCCAAATATTGTTCAAGTTCATTCCTAAATGTTGTAATGAAAGTCCAAGTCAGCCAAGCTGTGGAACTAACGTTTAGGATTTGTTTGGTTGCAAGGAATTAGTGTTGCAATGCAAAATGCTTTATGAAATTTCTAAATTTTGGGTTAAGACCAAATAGCCGATGTTAAGGCTAATCTGACCAATTTTTGCTGTTATATACTTACTTCTTTTACTCATGAGATAAACTCGGTTCACTTTAAAAAAAAAAATGCTTAAGTTGTATTGTCTCTAAATGAAATGATATAAAATGTCAAACGAGCTCTACATGGACCGTAAATGGTACCCGAAAACTCGATAACCCGATCTGATATTTTACAAATGGTCCGCTTTGGATCTAAAAATTAGATCCAAAATCGTTATCGGATCGGGTTCGGGCATGACTATTTCAAACTCGAAACCCGATAACAAATCCGAAAAGAGAGTAATGTTTTAAAATTGTACTTATCATCATATATTTCATTATATTTAAATTAATAAAATTAAAAAAAAAACTTGATCATATTATTATAAAAACAAAGTATATAAATTTTCATATTGCATCTAATAAAATTGAAATACACTTTAAAAATAACTCTCATTGGAACTTTAAGACACCTATTTAAAATTTAAATCTGACCCGAACCCATTAAGAAAGAAGAGATTCTGATCCGAACCCGAGTCCGAACCCGAATTCCTTATCGGATTTTGGGTTCGAATATTGCACGATCCGACCCGAACTTGACCCGTTTACACCCTATAATAACACATTGTTTAAAATTCTTACAAACCCAAATCAAGACGCACATGATTTTTTTTTTTTTTTACTTCACATCAAGCAAAGATGAATAACATAAACGATTGAAAATAATAAAATTTTTGTAAAAATATAAATCATAACTTGATGCAAAGAAAATTTGAATTCATATCTCTCTCATTCACAGCAAATAACAGGTTGTTTAATGCATCGTTTCACAAGATAACTATCAAAAAGTTAGTGCATAAGAGTACTTGGTTGTTCAAATCATGGCCAAATGTTTGGATCTAGAATTCCGAAATCGTGAGCTCGAAGGAACTGAAAATTTTCTAAAAAAGGAAAAGAAAATTTTTTTTAATTGTCTGAAGCAAGGGCCCACTTGCCATTAAAAGAAACACGACGGATCAAGCGAGCCATTGTGGGCGGGAGATGGCTCGTTAATCGCCAACACCACAATAATTTTCAAGATTGAGCACCGGCCTTCGCACGTGTTCTGCCCTGGATCACGTGTGAATTTTTTTCTTCAACAAAGTCAACAGTGCACACACAGTCCCATTGTAGTAAATACACGTGTCGTCAAATTAATGGCGAAGGCGCGGAGCCGGACCGGAGACAAATCTACGTGGATCAATGTGAGCCTCACCTTTCATACAAAATTGACAAATTCATCTCTTGTCAAGTGCCGCCGTTGACACGTGTAAGAGATCAACGGTCGGAAATGACACCGTCGGCTGGCACGAGTTTCACGAACGGGAGCCTCTGGGACCGTGGGGCCCACGTGGTTCGGATTGGGAAAGCTCGTGTGGTGGGCCC
Source organism: Agave tequilana (assembly GCA_038442645.1). Lineage (NCBI taxonomy): Eukaryota > Viridiplantae > Streptophyta > Magnoliopsida > Asparagales > Asparagaceae > Agave > Agave tequilana. The sequence continues at coordinate 71,927 of JAVJIF010015909.1, forward strand.
CGAGGCCGGTGTGTCTTGTCACCGAACAGCACAGCGATTTTTGGGCACTTGTGCCCTTAATTAACAAACGCCTATCTCTTGAGAACAGTGAAGTTTTGCCGTAATTAGAAAGTGTTGACTAATCATTCTCAAAACAAAAACTGAGAAAATTCTACTGGATTTCACATTTTATAATTGATTTTTTTTTCCCACCATAAAGACAGTCTAAAATGTTTGCTAATTTCGTATTCATCTTCGAAGTCATCATAGCTAAAAAACCCTCCCATTACTTTTCTTTTTTATAAATCAAAATATTCTTAAAATATTCTCTTTTATAAATTCAGATATTCTAAAGTAAAATGTGATCTATCTTTACACCCTCATTTTTTTTATCTATTTTTTTTTTCAACAAACTCACTCTCTTTCTGTTCCAACGCCAGCTCTGATTGTCTTCGGCCATCTCCGACTGCCAACGACAGTTAGAGTGAGGCAACAAGAGAGAGAAGAAGAGAGAGAGAGAGAGAGTGTGTGTGTGTGAGATCTGAGATGAGATCAGAGTTGATGGAGGGAATGAATACCTACCCCGTTCTTAATAAGTTGGGGTAGAAATATATTTCACCAGGCCACTATTAGAAAATAGTCTGCAACTATCAAAGAGTGAGTTTTTTATTCAAACTTAAAAGATTTGAAGAGTTAATATGAAAATATGAAGAGTTGGGAGTGAATACAGAGTTAACAAAGATTTGATATCGATATGGTAAAAAAAAAAAAAACTTTATAATTTTGTAAGTCTTTAGTCTTTAAGAAGAAAAATTCAATTTTATGATTATAAGTGGGTGAATGAACACCACTTTGCATTTTTCATTGGAAGTGTTGATTGATTTATTGTTCTACTTGTGTGAGTGTAGCATCTGTTTCATGCAACAAACAGGAGAATCACTCTCCCTTAAAAATTATACATGGAATCAAAGATCAACAAATTTTAAACTTTTCTTTCCTCTCGAGCCCTAATTAGTTTATGTGCTTAATCAATATCAATATTTTGCAAATATTTGATTTACTGTCATATTTTTAATAACATTTTTAATTGGTTGATATAACATCTTATTAGTTGTAGATTACAACTGTGAAATATAACACAATGATACTGCATAAATACAAAATTCAGCTCCAAATGATTGTAGAATTAGGCCTTCTTTGTGTTTTACAACATGCATTGCAACAATATAACATAGAAAAATCTGCATCTGTTGTATTAAATTAAAATATAAAAGGCCAGACTGGTGTGTTTATAATATAATAAATCACGTGAAAATATTAAAAAAAATTAGGTATGTCTGTACACACACCCCATCACTAACAATTATTTATGTTAAAGTCTCTCATTCAATAACTGTGAGTATTGAACTTGAGACCTCCCACTTAAAGAGACCGGTGTTACGAGAGGGCCAACTTGTTGGCCATGGTGGTACTTTCTATATATGATTGAAATCACTGGACAAATTAGTTTAACAAACAATTGTGCGTCAGCTATAGCTGAAAATAATGTTGATATTACTCTTGAAAACAAAATTGAAAAGAAAAATACAAAATATAGTTTTCACTATTTGTTAACTGATTTATTATTACAAACATGCATAGGATAATTTTTAGAAGGTAAGATTACAATAAATCATTATAAACTTTCAAAACTTTACGAGAAAATATCATAGACTTGTTAAACTACAATTTGTTATCATGAACTTTTCAAAAAACTTGAAAAAAACCGAAAAAATATACCAGAAAGTTTCTTTCTAGGGGGAAAAAAAAAAGAAATCCCTCTCTCGTTGTGACTCATTGCGAAGAGCATATAAGTAAAGTTTGATTCTATTGTTGTTGAGATGATTGATTTCGTTCGGATTAGATAAGTTTGGGCTTGATTTAAACCTAAATTCAGAAAACAAAGAAAAAAATAAAATTAATTCCTGTAAAAATCAAAGAGAGAGGGAGAGGAGAAGAGGGGGTGAAGAAAGAACCCTCTCACTACCACGCGTTGGTTCAAAAGCAGTTGAAATGAATTACGAGTTTGTGTTTAATTTAATTTTTCAAAAAGATGAGAATTCGGAGGTAGAAGGCGAGAGTATTTTGGGCATTAAAATCCCATAAATGGTCACACGCACCATCCTGATTAAAAAAACTGACCTAGGGATGTTAGTTTCTTGAGAAATCCGTCGTAACAAGTTGTAATTTAAAAAGTTTATGGTAATTTTTGTAAAATTCTAAAAAAAAATTCACGATAGTTTCTTGTATTAGCTTTTTACAAATACATAGAGTAGCATGAACGAAATCCCTTAGAACATGAATTAATTGATTAAGAACACAACAAAGCACACTTGCTACAAACAGCTAGGTTAAGATTCAAACTTAATCAAGCACTTCAATGGTTTTGAGCAGAGGGGTTAGGCCCTCATGGGTGGAGTTAGTGATAACTCTCCATATTCCATTCTAAGTTCTCTAAAAATTATAAAAAATCTAAAGAAGTGGAGTTTATTTGCACAATAACCAACAATAATTTATACACAAAGAGTTAAGCAATTATCAAAAAAACCATTGATTAGTTCTACTCTTTTTCAAAATTCCTCTAATCTAGTAACCAACCCCACCCCAAAACGGCCATAAAGTTAACATAAAAGAGATCTAATTGGTACTTGAAATTAACAACACAACAAAACCAAACTTGCTACAAACATCTAAAGCTAAGATTTTCAAACTCAAGTACATCTCCCTTGCTCTCAATTCAATAATTATTATCACCAAAACTAGTTAATGAAACAATATTGGCTCAAATGTGACACCTCAATATTGTTAATTAAGCTAAGCACACTTCTTTCAGAGTACAGTCCTCCTAATTCTCTTATTGCACCAAACATTTTGCCACCACAAACATGAACATGGCCATCCTGACCCAAATCTTGGCCCACAACTCCCCAAATATTCCATACTGAGAGAGAGATAAGATTCCTTCTAAATAATTAGCTCCATTCTTCTCTCCATGTTGAAAGAGATAAGATTCCTTTCAAACAACAACCCCCTAAAAGAACCCCCTCACCCCACCCACACACACAAAATATAGAGACAGGGGAGGGTGGGTTGTGTCATTTCGGAAGGATTCGAGGCCGAATCCTTTCCAGTCACATACAACCTATAACATCTAAGTGTAAGATCCAGTCAGTTGAGATCTACATTATTTCAAGTAACTAAAAAAAAAATATGTATTTTGAGTATATTTTTGCCCATCATAAGTAGGTGCAAGATGGACGGCCAAAATAGTGATTTGGTTAGTTTAACGGTGTAGAATATTTGAAATCTAATAAAAAATAGTGTATGAGGGTTTTTAAGTGTTTAGATCATGACGAAATGGTCGGATCAAGAATTTGTATGTATAACAATATACTATTTTTCGCTGTCCATTTTACGTCTACTTGATGAATAAACAAAAAGTATTCAAAATAAATGATTTTTATTTTAATTACTTAAAATAATATAGATCAATTTTAACATAGTGGATCTTACACTTAGATGTCATGAGGTTGTATTTGAGTGGTAAAAATGCAGCCTCGAATCTTTTCAGAATGAGACAAGTCTATCTACACAGGCAAGAAAAAAGATAACAACACGCTACATAGATCTCTTAGTACATCGTCCAACAATCAAATTGACAAGGGACAAAAACAACTTGTCGATGCACCCCACACACACACACACACCAAAAATAAATAAATAAATAAATAAATAAAAAAGCTCTTTTTTTTGGCCATATTGTGATGATTATACTACTTTTAGTCACACAAGACAACGTTTTGAAGAGTAAAGAAAACTTCGCAGCTCAATTAGGAGAAGCTCACCCATTAAACTTGCAAAGATCTCGAGGAAAACTTAAGATGCCATCCTAAGTTGAATGCACTAGCTGCTCTCAGAAATTCAAGTCATATAAAAGTAAGTTCTTCTAGAAGATATTACAAGTTACTTGAAAAGGAATTAATCAATGCTTTGTTTCATAGATTTTTTTTTTAAAAATAAACGGTTCTATCTGCGCATCACTAAATTTACAATTTACTTTGAGTTAGTAAATGATTATTCTATTTTATCTCAGTATATAAACTTTTTCTTCTTGAAAATGGCAAAAAAAAAAAAAAAAAAACAAATCAAATCAAAATTTGACGAGAACACACCAATGAAGAGAGAGGTTGAGGCTGATGGATGAAAGAGCAAACCGACAATCAACACCGACCAATGATGATCACAATCACTGTCATGACTCATATGAGCTAATAATCCTCACCAACTATAATCTTTAATCAAAAATATTAATCTCAATCAGGCTATAAATTAATTTAATTCAATGCAATTTCGGACCAGTTCACTTGTCAAACAGCTCACAACAGCAAGGACACCTGTGTAGAATTTCAATTATTTTACTTGCTTAATTATAATAAAATAAATAACCAGTGTGTGGGGCTTGACTGAGGTACCACGTTTTGTCCCACATCGGAAACATTTTGGTCACCGCCACCGCCCAAAATTGATTTATTCTGGACTTTCGATTTTAGCCTCAAAATTCAACTAACCTAATACTCCACATGGTGTCTTTATTAAGGTCCAAATAGTGCGAATTTTGTGGCAATAACACAAAGTCTTTGAGAAAATTGGTGGGAATGTTCAATCAAACTAACAAGTGTAGTTCCCTGGTGGTCCTGCTCCAGCTTGTATAATCAGATGATAATATTACAGATAAAGACTTGCATGTGAAAACAGAGATATGACAGCAAGAAATGAAATGCACAAATAATAAGAGCACGCAAGAAGAGAAACCACACACACAATGCAGGACCAACACCAAATCCATGAACCCAACTGATGAATGAACACAAAGTTTCATCCACAACTCAGTATCGCTGCAAACAGATACAAACAATAGCCCAAGTTTGCCGAAGAATTCATCATCGACCACAAACAATGCTAATATCTGAGACGAATCTTTCTGCAGGCCGCAATCACTCAATAGAGTAGAGTGAGGAAGAAAGAGGCAGAGAAGGTGAGCTATCAATCGGGGTCGACCAGAGCACGACCAACTCTCACCACAATAACAGCTTATTGCATGAAAATCAGCAGGAATGTTTCTGCAACAACAATGATATCAAGCAAAAACAAATCCTTCAACATTCAGCAATGATCCACGACACCCAACAACACCAATATCTTACGACCCCTGAGTTTCCAGCAGCTAAATGGATAAAAACTATGGCAAAATCTGCACAAAGTATCAAAAAGGGAAAGCTTCGGATAGCTAGCAAAATATTATAGGCACTTCAACAATCATCAAGATTCTGAAACATGAGAAGGCAACGAGAGAAAAGTTGGAATAATGAGACGACACAGTCTTTTCAGCCAGATCAGGGCGAAGAAAGGTGTGTGTTTCAAAGAAAGAGGACCACGCCAAATTAATTATGAGAAGGCATCATCAAGGATATCCAATCAAAATATGCACATGCTGATAAGGCTGTGATAAGACTAATGTAATGTTACCATCACATAACCATATGGTTCAAAGAAATGTCTCTGGCCAATGAGAAGGAGAATAAAAAGGAAAGGAAAAGAAAATAACAGGAATGAAACAGAATCAGAAATATATCAGAACAACGTATAACCTAGGTAGAAAGAGAGATGAAAACTAGCACAAGAATATTCAGCCCTTCACCTGTAAGCTCCATTGAACCTCAAAACGAGATGCAGATTGCAATGCAACAAATGAGATGGGTGGTACCGCGGGTCAATCACAAAACAGATGAGATAGATTAAATCACGCAAAATAGTCTAGATAAATCATGAAAACGGTATTTACAACTTTTGAATTCTAAAATACGGTAGAGGTTATCAGTAGCCTGATAATGAAACCACAAGATGAGCAAAAACAATATCAAATTATCAAGGAAAATAACAATTGGGAGATCATGACCTGTTATGCCAACATGAAAACTCGTGATTGAGACGCAATCCAGACCACCACTGCTAAAGACATTATTTCGATAAATGCCCTCCAACTAAAAAGATGGGAACAGATGCATGGCTAAGAAATATCTGCTAACGTGAAAACTCAATCTTACAAAATGATATTAACTTAAGACAAGGAAACATGAATACATATACGATGGATGACAAATAAATTTATATGGTCCCATGAAAAAGAAGACACAATATAAACATGTAGATAAGATGCTGATATAAGCACAGCTTTACAACATACGACGCTTCAGCCATGAATTGGGGCATGGCCCATGGGCAATCACAAAGTTGAGGTGGAACACTCTTGGCACAATTTCAGCCCTTCATTAACATGCTTAAAACTTTTTCCCTAAGGGATTAAAACGCTAGGCTACATAATAATTCTTTCATCTATTTCTATTAACCAAATGAGTTCAAAAGAACATGTAAAAATGTAGCAAGAGGTGCTTTGTACACTTGTATGCGGGATGAGAGACAAAATGGGTGGCCAGGGCTCAAATATTAAAGGGGCACTAAAGTGCATCAACCTACTGAAGAACCACAGTACTTGTCTGTAAAAGATGCAGAAAACATACACTATGCAAACCTAGAACACAGGAAAAGATCCAGGTTGAGCGTGGAAAGCAAACAGGAGAGGGCAGACTCATGCAGCTCAAGTCGTCCTCCTTATCATGTTAGGAAACAACAGTTGGACAATCCTGAAAAACCAAAGGCCCGAATCACCGACTAGAATTGCCCTTAATTTTTATATAGCACAAAGACGCTACCAAGGTCGCTTTTATTTCAATGAACTTTTTCCCCTATGCCTATAGTACACCGAGAGATTTCTGGTACAGATCATGCTAGAGATAGATTAGCAGAAGTCTTAGTTGCCAGGGCCGGCTATATTAGTCCCTGGCCAATTACACTTCATGATAAATATAGATTGCTTTAGTTAAGCAGGGCAGGCTACAGCCCATGACTTTCTGTAACGCTCTCCTGATTTCATGAGAGCATTGAGCAAGATGTATACAAGAATACCAGTACATTTATTTCCGGGTTTAGAAGTAGGTGCTATTTTATGTGGGGGGAAAAAAAAAATTCAGTCCCCGAATCCGTAGCAGTCCACATATACCCATAGAATGAGTGAACCGAGCTGTTAGATGAGTCTTTTTACAACCATCAATGTTGTACAAAAGTGCAAGGTAAATCAAGGCGCCTAATGGAGTACCTAACACCCAGAGCTACCTAGATTGCCGAGGCGGCCGCCACTGGCCATTTTTCACAACAACCATAGACAATATCTTTAAACACTACAGCTCTAAGCAGTTCAAAAATTCAATAAACTCGATCCATTCCAAGACAAAACAAAACAAAAGAAAAGGATAGAGAAAGAAAAAAGATCATGGTGTAACAAACACGTGATAGTAATAACAATTCGTAATGCTAGAAGGACAATGAAAAGTAGCCATTTAAGTTCCACATTTCATTATTTTTCATTAATAGTAGGTAGATGATTAATATGCAAATGTGGTGCCTATTTCGAGGAATATGTACACCCATATGTTTCAGTGTTAGTTATTCTTGCATCTTTGTTATTAAATAGTTTATAACTCATTTGATGTGTGTTACTCATGTTAAAGATTAAAACCAAAAATAAAACCATATACAGCATACCATTGATTTATTGTTGTACAGTGCTAAGCCCTATCAAGAACTAGTGTTTTGAGCAGACCACATGTTGGCCCAAAGGCCTTCCACTCTAGTTTTGATGATGATCAACTCATGTAGTTATATTTACTAATATTCTTGTGTTTGATCATTAGCAGGTTATTAGTGTTGGTGATTAGCTTCAACAAGATGTTTGGAAGCTTATCATGGTGATTCCGGTGCCAAAGCTTAAAGATCATACCTTTGCACTCGGTGGATCGCGTTTGGGAGCTAGTCTACTTGAAGATGAAGATCGTCAAGAAGACTTAGGTATCCATAGGTTTAGTTTTGAGTTTTAGATCCATTTGTTAAAGCTTAGTTTAGTGATATGCTCAGTGCACAAAATACACATGGTTTGGTTTTTGATATTGATTTCATGAATAGTTTGATCAAAACAAGTTTTCATGATTAATATGTATAGTAGATGTTTTCTAGTTATACATACATGCTTAACTTATAGACAAACTTATTTTGACATTCCTATTCATGTTTTGGAAAAATCTAGTTTGATAAAAATACAAGTTTTATTTTGATAAAATTGGCAAGACACAAAAATGAATTGATATGTTTGATATATGTCTTGAAATTTTTATCACAAGTTTAGTTATCAAGTAAAATGATAAAACATATTTTTGTGGAATTTTTACAAGTGTTAAAATATTTTTTACAAAATTTTCTATCTCAAAATCTGCCCAGAAAAACAGTTTTCCAGGCAGACCGGTCGACCGGCAGTCGACCGGCTGCTCTGCCGGGACATGCACAGGCTGTGCATGTCCGTCGGTCGACCGGGACATGGACCCAGTCGACCGATATAGAGAGTCTGCTCTCTGTATCTTGTCGGTCGACTGGGTCGGTCGACCGATAGAAGGAAACTGTGTTTCCTTCTGTTGGTCGGTCGACTGGCAGTCGACCGAATCTCCAACGGTCATAATTTCGACCGTTGGCGGTCGACCGGGCCCGGTCGACCGGTGGCTGTCAAAAATGCCACATCAGCCTAACGGCTAGTTTTCTGTTTTGGCCTATATAAACCCCATTCATTTGGGATTTTGGCCAAGGTTTTATAAGGGAAAAAATTGCAGTTTCTGAAGTGTTTTTAAAGAGTTTTCAAAATAGTTTTTGTGCTTTAAACTTCTAATCTTATTGTTTTGGGTTTTTGGAAAAATCAAAGAAATAGGAATTTGGGATATTTGTATTGGTTTTCATTCTCCATCTTTTACAAGAATTTCCAAGTGTTTTCTTTGTTGCTTGTTTCCAAAAACACATAGTTTCCACACTTGAGCTATCTTCTATCCTAAACTATTAGGATTTTTGTTTTGTGGAAAAGAAAAGAGAAAAGAAAAGAGAAAGAAAAAAGAGAAGTGTTTGAGGTTGTAGTTGTACACCTCTTGAGTTGTAAACCCTCCTAAATTGTGAATCCCTCTTCGGTAGAGGTGATCGGAGTGGTATTGGTGTGTGAGCCTCTTCGGTAGAGGTAGTGTTTGTTGTTGGCTACGGGCCTTATACCTCTTAGGTAGAGGTGTGTGTTGTGGTTGGCTACGGGCCGTATCCCTCTTGATAGAGGTGGATTGTGTGTTGTATTGCCTCGGTGGCATTGTAAGGTTGAGAGAGGAGTTTGGTACTCCTATAGTGGATTGGGAAATCCTACACGGTGGTGTAGGCGGGGATGTAGAGCTAGGGGCTCGAACTCGAATCATATCCTGTGTTTGCGATTGTCCAATTTCTCTAACTCTCTCTCTTATTTTGTGCAAGCATTCATTCATTCATTCATAGCATCATACATATACTTGCGTGGGATTGAGCATATTCATACTTGCTTGCATTTAGTGCCTTGCATTCCTTTTATTTGCCATACCCTTGTTTGCTTGGATTGCTTGTGTGTGTGTGCCTAATTTGTACTCATCCAACAAGAGCTTCACATAGCACCTCAACCCATTTCAAGGTGAATCAAGAGGAGTTAGTCCAGAGCCTCGCAAGGGGAATTCGGCTACACTTGTTGTATTGTATAAGTTTGTGCAACATTTGCATTAGCTTCCGCATTTAGAGCATTAGATTTTTTATTTAGCCCTAGATTAGCACTTACACCTATTCACCCCCCCTCTAGGTGTACTTTCAATTGGTATCAGAGCTAGTGCTCCTGATATTAGGCTTAACATCCTAGGAGTGATCCATTTGCTTGCTAATCTTGTTTGCATAATATTGTTTGCATACATTTATTTACCATGGACTTCATGACCCCTCCTAGCTATGACCCTTCCAACATTCTTGTTTGGAAGACTAGGATGTCCATTTACCTACAAACCCTAGGTTTAATACTTTCCTTGCGGCTACCAAGAAATGCTATCTTGGTAACCTCATTCATATAAGGGCCAATGCACAAGCCCTAGAGGCTATTAGAAGCACATTGCCTAAAGATTATCTTTTACATGTTTCTAATATTGATTCCGCTTTTGTAGTGTGGAACAAATTGACAACCACAACCACCACCTCCGAGCTTCAAGAACAAATCCAAGAAGAGGAATCTAGTGGAGAATCCGAACCACAATGTTCATGGTCCAAGGGAATGACTCCCTTGAGGTACATTCGGAATCCCACCTAGATAGTGATGATGCTTGTTCTTCATGTGATGATATTGTTGATCCCCATGCCTTAAATGAAGAACTTTCTATAGTTGTGAAAAATGATAGAAAATTATAAAATTTTGAAAAAGAAAAGTCTAGGAATTGAAAAAGAAAATAAGGATTTGCATACTAGACTTGATATTGTTTTGCAAGAGAAGGTTGAGGTCTATAATGAAAGGATTCATTGAGATCTCAATTAGAACTTGCACTTAAAGAAAATAACCTTTTAAAATCTAAAAATGATTGCAATGAGGTTTTAAAAAACAATGATATTTTATCTTCAAAGGTAGAATTTGTTTTAAAAGAAAATGATTCTTTGAAAAGAGAAATTGTGTTCATTTCAAAAGAATTAGAAATTTGTTTAAGTAAAAATAATTCTTTGAAAATGATATGTCTTCTCATGTTTGCCATGCTAGTGTAGCCTCATCATCTAGACTACCTAATGCATGTACCTCTTCTTCTAAGATTAATGATGATATTTGTATGCTTAAGAAGAAGGTAGATTGTTTGGGCTCCACTATGAGCCAATGTGCCATGAACCATACACGATGGAAACTTTGCTTCGAAAAGAAACAAGTTCCATCTTTTATGCATGCACACCCTCCAAGGCATACACATGCTCCTCACGGACACCATCACACGTATGCTCATGTGTACACTTGTACACATTGTGGTCGAAAGGCCATCTTGCTAAATTTTGCTTTGATAGATTACATGTCAATAATTTAGCAAATAAAAAGAAATTGTGTTTGGTTAGAGATGAGACTAACTCCCATGGACCCAAAAGACAATGGGTACCAAAGACCACCCCTCAATTTTTGATGTAGGTGTGGACTCTCACATGACGTGAGAGTGATGGCACCTTGGAGTGGATGCGTTCCGTACTTAAAGGAAATCAATTGGATGCATCACTTTCAAGGGATGATTTGGTGGAAAGGACCACCATGTTTAGGAGACAAGGAAGGTTGCCTTCTAGGCTTTGGTAACAATTCCTAACTCCCTATTTATGATTATAAATGTTTTAATGTTCATTGATTACATGTTCATATCATTTGTGTTATAGCATGTCATTGTTTAATGTTCACTATGTTATATCATGTCATTTGATTAGTGATATACATGCTTAGTTGTTTAGAGACACCCATGCTCAATATAGATTTATATTTGTGTGATCTCATTTTTGATCTAATATGTATATCCTAGATCTTATGCATATGCATATACATATTGATCATTTGAACGTTTGATTCATGTTTTAGTTGTATCATGATGTTTTATATGTGTTTTGTGCTTCTTGTGGTATATACATGTTTAAATGTAGATCTTATCAAAACTTGCATGTATACATGTACACTTAGTGAGAACAAATTGACTTATATATGTTTTGCTCTTCATGCTCATTTGTACCCACTATGTGCACAAGTATAGGCTAGTTTTGATGATTTCTTTGTTTATACTTGTCATACCTATTTTTATGATTCTACTTCATGTATATGTATTTTAAATTCAAACCTAATAAATATACATGTATACCCATGAGTCTTTTGCCTTCAATGCAAATATTTTAATAGACTCGTTTATAGTTGGGATATGTATGTATATCGTTAGATTTGGATGGATCATACATATACCTAGAAGTTGGTTCACAAAATAAAAGAATTTGATGAATTTACGTGTTTTGTTTTAGCAAAATGATATTCGTGTTTGTATTGTACTTAATGATTTGATTACATGTTTAGATGTTAGTTCTCATTAAGACTAGGATTTATACTTGCACATAGAATGGGCTACAAACAAATCTATATATGTTTTGGATTGAATGCTTGGTTGTTCCCATTAGATGTGTGAATATAGTCTAGTTTTGATGATTCGTACATTTTTAAACTTGTATTCAATTTTTGTATTTATCTTATGATTATGAGTTTTTACTTCATGTATATGTTTAACTTGCCAAACATTAAGATATACATGTATACCCC
>JAVJIF010015910.1:0-106972 GCA_038442645.1 Agave tequilana
CAATTTGTTATAAATACAAGTACTTACAATTTTTGTAACAATATTGCAGCGTCATCATTGATATATGTGCCATCTGGTTTGAGCCTAGCTGCTAACAATTCGTGCCGAAAAATTGTGGACTCTGATGGTGAATCATCCTCTGATGGTTCTGTTAATTCTGAGCAAACTGTTTTACAAAATAATATACTCACATATAATTATTAATTCATAAAATATATATTAAACATTAAGATTTAACAAATATCACATATGCTAACCATATCCTTTTCAAGACGCACATATCTCTTGCGCTCAAATTTTTGCTTGTATTTAATTTTTCTTTGAATCTCTCTATTCTTATTAGCCAAGTCCCATTATAAAAAATTAATTATTAAGTATTTATTAAAATTCATTTCTGAATATAATAAGCTACAAATTTATTATACGCTAAACTCATGAGTTGTACGATAAGTCACAAACCGATCCTAAATGTCTTGATCAACATGAGCATAGATTTCTGGTGGAGCTCAGTTGTATCTTTAGCAGGGTAATACCTTATCAAATAATTTTTGAAGTGTCTTCATTTATTTCCGACATAAATTAATAAGTTTTTCTTCCGACACTCTTTTATCTTGAATACAGACTGCGATAAGTCACATATATATTAAAATAATATTTATAAATATATAAAAAATAATTAATTAATATTTTTTATCGTTAGCTCATCTCAAATCTTGTTCTTTAACTTTTTGAAAATCCGGTGCCAACCCTGAATGTCGATAGGGACATTTTGATGAGTAATGACTCCAAAATAACTTTGCATTTGTATTTCGGGGCTATCAAGAGTTTGATTCAAATCATTGAATTCAATAACCATTTTGTTTTCCAAACGTCTCATAATGGGGCAGATGACTCATGTGAATGACACATCGAGTCTTTCTTTCTGGACTACTGTCGGATGAATTCACATGTCTGATAAGGAACATAAACAAAAATATTAGTAATATAAAAAAAATAAATAATAACAAGAGATAATTAATGAGCACAGTTAAATAGATAACTATGCAAGCTATTCAAACAGTTTGAGTTCAAATAAATTAATTTTAATTTTTCATTTCTTTTTTTTACTTGTTTTCTCAACCATATGCCTTCAAAATGATCTTCTCTAATGTAGAATCATCTTCCTCGACGTCATTATCATCAATATTATCCTCTTTTTTTAATCCCTAAAAAAAGAGGAAACTTCATCAATATTATCCCCTGTTGTTAGTCCTAAAGAAAAAGAATCTTATCAATATTATCATCTGTATCGTTCTCAACATCACCATCAGTGGTAATATTTGGGTCATCGAGAATAATAGATCACTTTTTATTAGTAGGATCTGTAGTGTAAAATACTTGTTTTGCTTTAAATGTCAATATGAATGTGTTCTCTTTGTGACCCTCTCTGTTAATATCAACTTGAGTAACTTCTAACTCATCGATTTTGATGCATTGTTATTCTCCACTCACTTACACCGAGCACAGTATGACGAAATATGATGTAATCTAACTTCCATAAGTCCTCGATCACTCCATGGTCTGACATATTTGCAAATACTGATTTTTTTGTTTTTGGCACTGAAAATATGCATTACTTGAGCTACTAATGTTGAAACGGTCTCAGTTTATAATATCCTCAATTAGCATAACAATCCTTATGAATCATTCAATTATCTTAATTATATCTAATTCTTAAAATTTTGACAGTATTTCCTCTTGAAATATAAGTCTATAATGATACAATATAATAATTTCGGTTCACAACAGCCTATGTATAACAAACCAAAATCAAAATCGCCAGAATCCAACCATTATATAGTATCATCTCAAGACCACAGTTAATTTCGTCTTGATATCGCCTACTTATCATATATCCATAATGCAAATAATCTCGCTACCATTGTCCAAAGTACATATATGCTCGAGAATACCCCTCTCAGCATCCACGGTATAACACAAAATTATTTATAACTCTTACTCATCATAATTATCATAACTTAACTCATAACAATACTAAATTCATCTCACAACTCCAATACATATTACAAGTGAATATATCAACTAATGTTATGAGCATATGCAGCAAGAGATTTTCTAAATATTAACACATAATTACATATGTAATACATTCACTTATAATGAAAATTTCTCACAAAATACCCAAAGTCTAAGTTGAGCCTCAACCTCATCGCCACCTGAAAACATGAAATCGGGATAGAGTTAGCTCGACAGTTCAGTGAGTAGAGTCAGAAAAAAATTAAGAAAATGACATATATATCAAAATAAAAGAAGCATGTTCTTCTTCAAATAACAAAGGCGAGTGTGAATGAAAAAAAAAACATGAAGTAAACATATATAATGACAAATAGTCAACCAACTATCTCCATAGCCCGTGGAATGACCTTACTCCTTCGATCAATAATTATTTTTAACTTTCTTGATTTTTTTTAATATATTACATATACTTTTCACTACTTATAGTTTATTACCAAGTTCATTTTATGTACATACAACTCGTGTCACACATGTATCTCATATACCACCTCTGATGGTACACCACCCACAATAACTAAATCATAATATACTTTATACATTTAGATAATACCTCTATCACAACACACTTACATATCACATAATCGTATCACACTACAAGTTCTTCATAAATAACCCTTACACATTCACACATCAAGTTATATTTCATGATCTTTTATAATAAAGTAAGGTTTCACACTCCTGCATCAAGGACAAACATACAACACTAATCATATTGGATAAATAACTTTTCTTACTCGGTCCCATACCCTATCTTCATACCTACCGGCTCCCACCCGGCCCTTTCTTTCATATCACGATGAAATAACCACATTTCCGTAAACAAACACATTCGATTCTCATGTATATATTCCTGATTAGCATATTCAAGCATCCACACAATCAACAATATACTTATATATTTACCACATATGTATATATACATACACCTGTCTTTACACAAAGTATCAAGCCACTACTCTATATTCTTTGACACACATGGTTTCATATACAATTATAATAATTAATCACCACTATATAGTTCTATATTCAATACCAAGAATTCAAGTTAACTATCATGTCATTTTGTTAATGGTTCATAGTCATCACCATATGATTTTCGATTAATTAAGTATTTCTAACTATCGTTTGTACTCTTAACATCTTCTTAATTAAGAGGAGATTTGGATTCACAAGTCTATATTCATAGTTATTAGTCACTGTATAATCAAGTCATGTAGTCTTATTACTTTTAGTGACTGTTGGCAAGCCCATACTTTTAATGACATAACTCATTACTTAACCAAGTTCTTGTGTATGTGTCATATATAGTTTAGTCGGATAAGTATCACACTATTTAACTTTCAATCTTACTAAATAATTTATGATTATTAACTGACACATTAATCTTATGATTACCATCCTTATAGAATTATTACCATACTTCGCAAGCTATACTATGGTTGCAAAAATAGTTTAGTTACACAATTGTTATACAAATTAGTTGGCTTCTCCAATTGAAGTCTGGTTCTTTTAAAATTCATCAGGGTTTCACACGTTGTCCAAGTATCATACCAACATTGGTCACTGATATGTTAAAAATAATTTATGGGTCTCACTTTACTCTTAAGTTGTTATATGTGTGTGTAATCAATTTAAGTTCATACCATCAAGAAACAACTCTCAAATTTTTCCTTACAATGGAAGAGCCCACAAGAAGGGAAAATTGATAAGATTTAAAATAAGAAATCTTAAATCAAAGGAAAAAAATCACTTTTATTTTATAAAACATGATATATAATACCAAAATGCAAGTAGATGGATATGTACACTAATCACTAAAATGTAAACAGACACCAGACAATTATCGCAACCTGAAGTATGGAGTGCAAAATTGTTTATAAATTGACATGAGCAAACTCAAGAACTGAAGGAAAACATGTTATATTGATATCACTTCAATACAATCAGAATTATATTTACTGTAACCGCTGCTTAGAATAAAGATCGAGAAAGAGTGCTCCAAGAGTAACGTCTTTAAAGACAAACTGCCAAGCGTATATAGAGAAATTTAGAAAAGTGCTCGAGAAAATAATTGATAGATATTTTTCATGAGCTTAAATCTTTAAAGGAGTATTTGGGAAAATATGGGACATAGATGGTTAGGCTTCATATCAGAGATTTGCAAACAGAGAAAAAGCAATGCAAAGACACAAGATTTTAATTGAAAACTCAATTTGAGAAAAAAATCACGAGAAGGGAGAGAATTCATTATTTTCAAGAAGTTACAGTGAGTTCGATAGAGCTAATAGTCTATTACAATCTCTGGCTTTTAGTGTAAAGTCTCGATTGGAGTCCAAATGGGGGTCTTCTTCTCAGTCCAGCTCTCAGTATATAGATACCCTGAGAGTCATTGTTGATAGTGTGGTCATATGGATCTCCATAACCGCATGATTTATACGTTGAGATTTCTTCGTAACTGCTCAGATTGTGCCCTTAATTGTGTGAGTGGTTTCAGCTATCTTCTGTAACCGTTTACGCTAGAGAGGGGCTGTTGCAATGTTCCAAACGTGGGATGCTTCTAGCGACTTAACTGACTCCATGATTGTAGTCGATAGTCAATGAGATCGGTTGCTGTAACTACATTGCTCGGGACGGGAGGAATCATCCTTAGAGCAGCAGTGTCTTTAGGAGATAGAATGATCTCGGGAACGATCTTTGTATCCTTGGAGGGAATGAACTCGGGATGGCTGAGCAGTACCTCGGGAAGATGTTCTGTAAATATGTCTTGTTCTCTACCTCAGGCAGTTCTGATAGAGGGACACATGTGTTGTGATCCTGATGTAGATCAAAATCTTACCACTACAATACATAATATATATTTAAGGAGTAAACATACTTAATTTGTGTGCCCACTACAATATAAAAAGTCGAGCTTTTAATGTCAGTTAATAAATAACCGACGTAAAATTACATAAACAAGCCAACTCACAGTTGTAATTGGGACCACTAAAAAATAATTTATATAACAAACAAGAAGCTTGTGACCACTCACGATTTCACCCTAATATGAAGCATAATACAACCAATTGAATATTTTTTTAAAGTATGCAGTGATCACCTCGAAGCCGCGGGGAAGGAGGGTTCATTTGTGGTCGTAGTGATCAAGGCGGCGAGGAGATCAGTACGGTGGAGGCCCATCCGTGGTTGGCGCCTCTCACGCCCTGCTTCCCAAAATACACGGAAACAGAGTCGTGACAAGAGTCAGCGACGTATATACACGAGGAGAATACCCCATGTATACACGCTAAGCCTAAATATAATCTGAGCAAGCTATATAATCACTATGAAGAATTAACATCACTGCAACATGACTTATAAATTTCTACACATGATACATTATTCTATGAATAACCGGATAGAACAAATAATAAGTCTAGGGTATAAAAAATAAAACGACTAGAAATAAAAGGAGATAAGAATAATATTCTGGTCAAACAGAGAAAACATCAGACTTATAACACGTGTGATCCTCCTCAAAAATCTGATCAGCAAAGTAACATACATAGATCTGGATGTGCAAATTTAGAGAGTCAGAACTCCCAATGAGTGTAAAAAATGAAGTAAGTGTGCATGTGCATATAAAGTGATGGAATACACTATAATAATAAAGCAATCAGATCATCAAGAATGCAATAACATAGAGAAATAAATAAACAATAACGAAACAATCTATTCTAAAATCATGTAGTACGGTTAGGTGTCTATCTTAGAGTACATATCAGGTGGATACAGTCAGTTACAATATACAATAAATAATTTATTATTATTAATTAAATCAGTGAACACCAATTGTCACGTGCAATAGACACATCACATACTACTGCTTTAGGTGGGTTCCGTACATACCCGGAATCACGTCCCAATCATATGGCCCTGAATTAGGTCATGTCGCTAGGTAGTCAATAATAATAACAATATGAACAATATGAGATGTCAGTAATCTTCCGAAACTTGCAGCGAAACTGTATCTCGGCCGAGCAACTTGTATCCTAGGTCTACCCAAAATATAGACGCTGTCTCTTCCATCAATTTTTTCAATCCCGATGTAAGTTGTCTATTATATTATTATTTAGATCAATTAATATTATGTTATCAAGATAATTGGGAGATACAGTGACAGTAACAATGTCAATAATAATAACAATAACAATGTGAACAATATAACTGTATAAATGGTAAAACAATGGAACAATACATGTGTTATAGTCTGACAATATTTTCTCAGTAATTTTCAGTACCATGAAATGATGCTAATAACACGTCGGAGCAGTGGTCCGACGCTATACACTCTCATCTAATACTGGTCAAGTCTCATCCATATGCACTAGGATGTAACAGCAATTGACCTATAATCTTTTGATCTCAATACCATCATTGTAACTATCATATCAAGTATTCAATTCATTGTCAATCCAGAAGCTCAATTAATCAATAATACAGTTCCCTTATTTTATCAATCTATTATATCCTCTAAGTCATCAATATATCTATCCTCAAAGTCATCGGTATATCCAAGTCTTAACATATATAACTACTCAGTTATACCTAACCAATCCTCATATTCAATCTGATCAATATTATCAATACACCCCACTTCAGTCGAACCTAATTATCGATCCAAACTCAAAGTAACAATCTCAACTGTATAAATATTTAATTCACTCGTTCTGCCCAATTCAATCTACACTATTCTCCAACCTCAAGTCAAACTACAACACGGTCCCCTGACAAATCCAAGTTTAAAGATCGAGTCTATGGATGAAGCCACAACCCTATATGATTATTTCTCAAGATTCAATCTATTTCTCGTCTGAATCATCATCAAGTAAGGTAGGTCAACTCTGATAAATAATTCATACAAATTTCCCATGTTAAACCATAATCAAGAACTAACCCAACCTCAAGATTTAATCAGATTACGGTCCGAATGTATCATAACAAGGTCTGAATCAAAATGTAAACCACTAAATAATGAGTAATAAAATACTAATACCTCAGTGACGAATACCGATTCAAATATATTTGATATCAAGGATATATCTGATTTACCATCACCAAGATATCCAACTCTCATATATTATAATAATTTGTGCTTAATGGTCTGCTGCATATCTATGAAATCCTCTACTCAAACGAATCTTATATGCTCCCAAATTTCTAGTCAAATTCTACTCCAATAAAGTCCGCTAACGAATCTCAGTATCAAACTACTGAAAATGTAGGTCGAAGTATCAAGTCAACAATTCATCGAGTACATTTTCATCTCAAATATAACCATTGTGGTATAGATATCATCAGAGTGTGCATATACATAATCAATAAAATGATACATGTAGGATGCTCACGTTGCGAAAGTCGTAAAATTTCCGTCATAGTTTAAACCATGAACAAATAATAAAAACCTAATCTTTCTTAAAATCTTTTTAGGAGACTTGTATAGTGGCAAGAACAGGGTAGAACCCACAAAGACTTGTTTAAAACTTAGTTGTTAAAAATCTAAATTTAATCTTAATCTAGTTGGAAAGTCTTTGGATGAAGGTTGAAGTTTTTGTTATAAAAATTAAAGTTCTATAGAAATATGAAGTAAAAGAAGTACTCACCGATGGAAGACTAAGTAAATCAAGTGATGGAAGAAGAAAGAAAATGAGAAAAGGGAGAGAAAGATGACACCCAGAATCAATGCAAGTCCTGGTTCCTTGTTGTCGTCTTGACATCTCACTCCTCCGAATGATGATGATGACAAGAAAAAGAAAGAACTAATAACTGAAACACATGCACTAAGTAGAAAAAACTTAGACTGAAACGGTGCACGATCTTGATGGAAGAAGACTGAATTTCATTCATGAATCATTGTTTACAACTCTCCAATCTCGCATTAAAACACACAATTTTTTCTTTTCAACATAAACTTTACATCTATTCCGTGTACATTTTTCTTTAGAAAAACCAGTATTTATAGGGAAAAAGAACAAAGGAGAGCGTATGAAGATAGGGGGAGCTGGCGCTCCCCCAGATTCAAATAAAATGCGGTGAAAATGCGGCAAAACTGACATTTCTGTTGCAGTATCCTGGTCGTAGGGCCAAGATCTGAGAGCGGTCATCCGTTGATTAATTCTTTATCCTTTTATCTTCTTAGATTTTGAATATCTGCTCTAAATTTGACAATTTATCTCTTTATCCTTAGTGAAGTTAATAAGGGTCTTCTTCTAATTTGTTTTTCTTTTGAATTTTGATGATATTATCTTATCTGATATATCCAGTTTTCAGATAAGATGGATTCTAGAACCTTTGGATTTGAATCGATTCCCTTTCTTTTGAATTTTTGAATTTAACTGGATAAATCTGTCAATCTCTGTTTTCTTCTTTAATTACTCGGCACGCCACTAGACATAAAAAATACATCAAATAGCAAAATTTTATTATAAAATAAATGCAGAGATGTGACACATGTGATATTAAATATGTAATATACGTGTACGATTGGTTTCAAGTATAACATATCATTTTAATTATCAATTCAGATATTATGAAATGGAAATATTACAACGGCGGAGATCAGAGCGGCGAGATCAAGGCGGCGATGGCAGGGAGATTAGGGCGGAGGAGGCCCGTTCGTGGTTGGAGAGAGAGGGCAACGAGGCCTCGAAGGCAGCGGGGGAGATCCAGGCGTTGAGATCAAGGTGGTGAGGGCCTCGAGGTCGGCAACGCGAGGGCGATGAGGGGGAGATCATGGCAGTGAGGGCGGGAAGATCATGTGGAGGAGACGAAGAGAGAGCGGGTACGACCTTGAGGGTGGCGATGGCCTCGAGGTCGGTGAGGGACTCGTTGTACGCGATAATGAGGGCGACGAGGGGGAGATCAAGGCGGAAGAGGGCGGCAAGAGGGGGAGGGGGAGAGAGAGTTAGGGATGTACTGGAGCTCTTTGACTAGGGGGTCGGGGTCATTAGTGGTCAGATCTAACCTATGGCATCAATTCTTTTAAAGAACCGACACGAAAAGCCAGTCAACAATGCGCGTTGACTCTAAGATGAAAAGGTGAGGCCCATATATGACATTTCTTGTTGGTTATTTTTATAACCGTTGCGAAACGTGGGTCCCATATACGACACAAATGTCAAGTAATTAGAAATCAACCCATATATAGCATCGTTTGTTTACTAAAACGACACTGTAAGTGTCATCGCTTTTTTCCACATTTGTAGTAGTGATCCCAGCAAGTTCAACTATCAGGAAAAGCTATCTCATTAGTTAAGTGAAGATACAGTGAACTTCAGCTTCAAACTACAGCGAATTTCACCAAAATCGAGTAATTGACTTTGCATATATTAATTCCTTTAAGCATTTAGGCTTCTCAGGGTCCACAAATATAGTGATCTGACCGATAATGTTAACTGACAATCTTCATGGCACATTGCATATATTTCTGTTTTTGCCTTCTTTGTTGGAGTAGGCGATATATGTTTCTTCTGGATGTTCGCAACTCCAAGGATAATCATACAAGATCCTGAGCTGATAAGGGAAGCTCTAACGAATAAGTCCAGTCAGTTTCAGAAACTACCTCTCCAGAGGTTATCGCGGGGACTTACAGCTCTGGAAGGGGACAAGTGGTTCCATCACAGAAGCATTGTCACCCCGGCATTCCACCTGACCAAATTGAAGGTTGTTACTATTCCCGTAATGTATTTGAGTTACAACTTGTAAAACTCACTCACTCACATATGACTTGCAACATTACAGTGTTGCAAGTATATATATCGGTATCTAGTGTCATGTCCATATAATGTTAACTGATATCAGATGATATTGGATATGATACAGGTTATGCCAGTATAAGGATGTAGTCTTTTTTCCCCTTCGAGATATTTAAAATGGGAATTCATATAAATAGGCCTCAAGAACCTTGATAATAGTGTCATCGGTTTTGCTATTACTGTAACAATTTTACTTCTATTCTTATATTGTTTTTTTTTATCAAAACCGAGCGAAGCAAGGTTTTCTCCCTGACCCATTCACAAAAATTGTCCGTTCGTCCGTCGATTCGTCTGTCCATCTTCACCCTCCTCTGTCTCTCTTTCTCTCTCTCCGCCTCAGAGCAGCTCCCACAACCTCCCAACCCCTCTTCTCTCCCCTCCTCTTCTGGTTCTTCTTCTGCACCCCCCCCCCCCCCTCTCTCTCGCGCCCGCTCCCATTCTTCTTCCTCCTTCTAGCAAACCTCTATCCCTCCTCCTTCTTCCGCCTCCTTCCAGCGATCCCCTTCCCCCTCCTTCTTCCTCTCCCCATTCTCCTCCTCCTTCGCTAGGTTTACACTGCTATATGGTGGTCTAGTTGTTGTTATTTGTGTTCACATTGAGCAGAGACATGAAACTAAATGTTCGCATAGATGTATCTGGTCAGTAGATACTGCAGTAAGTATGCCAATATATGTCAATGAGCAAGATATGACGCTTAAAAACTTTTCCAAGTTTTTCTAGTAAGAATAAGAAAAAAATTGCCAAAAATAATTATTAAGTGTTATTTTCTTAAACAAGACAAATTAGAAAAGGATATATGAGAATCATATCATTCATTTTTTTTTTTAAACATATCTCTTTTTGTATATAAATATAATGCAGTATTTTCAAGAAGTGGTTACTTTAATTTTAGTGATTACATTTGACTAATAATCAGCTACCTAACTATAGGGGATGGTTCCAGCATTTTGTACTAGTTGCAGCGAGATGATCAAGAGGTGGCAGGACATGGTTTGCTCGCGGGGAGTTTGTGAATTGGATGTATGGTCAGAACTAAATGCTATGACCGCAGATGCCATCTCTCGGACAGCGTTTGGAAGCAACTACAGAGAAGGCAAAAGGATCTTTGAGCTTCAGAAGCAGCAGGTTGATCTTATGTTGAAGCCTACTAAGTTTCCATATATACCTGTGTTCAGGTATATTTGCTATTAATTAGTTAGCTTCTTATATTCTTATCCAAGTACATTGAAACTGATCAATACTGATACATGTAAAAAATGAGAAACAATCAATTTTTGTAAGAGAAAAAACAAAATGCAGATCATCTCTTGTCAAATTTAATGCATCTATTTGTTGCTCTGATAGGTTTGTACCAACGAAAGATAATTGGAGAAGATCTAAACTAAGCAAGGAAATCGATGGTATGCTAAGAGTCTTGATTCACAAGAAGGAGAAAGCAATGAAATGTGGTGAAGGCGAGCACGAGGACTTGTTGGGCTTGATGCTACGCTCTAATGAACAAGCACAAAGCAATGCGAATGACACAAAGTTCAAAGGACTGACGGTCCAAGAGGTGATGGAGGAATGCAAGCTTTTCTACTTTGCTGGCCATGAGACGACCTCAGACCTGCTAACATGGACAATGATCCTCTTGTCGATGCACCAAAGCTGGCAATACCGAGCAAGGGAAGAAGTGCACCAGATATGTGGGAGAACCTTGCCCAACTATAATAGCATTAGCCAACTGAAGATTGTGAGTAGTTCGGAATTTTCAGTTTCCTAACATTTTCAATAGTTTGATGCCTGATCGTGTGAAATATCTCATTCCAGGTGAACATGATATTGCTGGAAGTGTTGAGATTATATCCGCCACTGGCTGCTCACTACCGGCGCACTTACAGCAAAGCGAAACTAGGAGGGTTCTTGCTTCCAGGCGGCGTTGATCTACTGTTGCCAACCATCATCATCCATCATGATTCCAAGATTTGGGGAGAAGACGCGGAAGAGTTCAACCCTGAGAGATTCTCAGAGGGAGTGCTGAAGGCGACAAACAGCCAGTTTTCATACTTCCCTTTTGGCTGGGGCCCGAGAAACTGCATTGGCCAGAACTACGCGATGATAGAGGCAAAGACAGCTCTGGCAATGATATTGCAGCATTTCTCCTTTGAACTTTCACCGTCTTATGTGCACTCTCCTGTTAGTTATATCACGATTCAGCCGCAGTATGGAGCTCCCATTGTTCTTCATCAATTGTGAGGCTTGAGCTCGCATTTTGTACAGATGAATCTGGCATTTAGACAGAGAGACAATAAGCAAAGGATCTTTGGTTAACTATCTGAACTTACGAAACATTTGCTGTGAATTTGTGAAACCGAGCAGAAATCCTTCAACCAAATTAATCGATTGTTATCTGTATGCTGAACTTTCAACCAAATTTCAATCTGAAATATGTGAAATCACTTTTTGATAGCTGAAATAATGTTATATCTGTAATTATCTGAGGCTAGTATTTTCACTGCAGGGCTCACTTTGTTCATCTCTCAACAGCAATAGATGCGATTTTTGTGAATTGTTGCATAACTGGTGATTT
Organism: Agave tequilana; assembly: GCA_038442645.1. Taxonomy (NCBI): domain Eukaryota; kingdom Viridiplantae; phylum Streptophyta; class Magnoliopsida; order Asparagales; family Asparagaceae; genus Agave; species Agave tequilana. Next base: position 12,436 of record JAVJIF010015910.1, read on the forward strand.
TCCATAGTTTTCTCGTATGATGCACCGATTCTTTTAGGTAGTACTTGTATTAGGTACGTATACGATTCTCGTTGGATACTTCTATATAAATTTAACATGCATCTAGTTTAAAACAAAAATAACACATAAATTGTATTCCTTATAAATTCCTCTAGAAATAATTTTAATCCATAAGACACTAATTCTATACAGTTTCCCCCTTCGAGCTAACTTATCTTAAACGTCCTTCAACACTTTTTTCTTTATGATCTGATTATAATATATCATAATTTCATGTATTAATATATAAATAATATTACTTAGTTGCTCTACGAACATATCTATGTTGATGGTGTTTTCAAATTTTGCATATGCACATTTCCGTATCATATCTGATACTCGTATCTGTATCCGTGCAACTTGGCGAAAACTGGCATGTTGTCATGGTTGATTCCTGCTCTTGCTTTGTTCTTCTCTCTTGATTCCTTAGCATCCAACTATTTATGTCAGGTGCTACTCCATGAGATTTTTTTTTCCTCATTTCTTGCATCCTAACTTTCATTTCCTCCAAAATGGGACAAATATATTAGATGCCAAACTATTCGAGGTTTTGTAACTGCCATTGTTCACTAATGCACTGGTCAATGTCAATGTTCGAAATCCAAACTTAATACAAAAGTGGATAAAACAGTGTAAAAAAATTTTTTAGCTCTCTCATTGGTTATTAGTGCAGTTTATTTATCCTCTAAAGATGCTTTTGGTGCTAATTAACCTTTCTGATCAAGTCAACAAACGTAAAGTGATCTTTGTAGAAAGAGAGTGTAAAATCTTGTTGAGAGAGTTTTTTTTTTTTTTTTATTTAAACTTTGTTGGAATTTAGCCGGAGAGAGTAGCAGTCAATGGTGTCGATATGAGAACGTATCAGCTGTATCAGAGTTGGATTGCACAGCGAAAATCCAGACTAGTCGACTTATAGAGTTGATTGATGATTATACAGAGAGTTAGGTTTTTCAGAGTAATCGATTACGTTGTAGACTAATCGACTATTACTATAAACTGGTCGACTTATGATTATATAAGTTGACTAATGTGGGCGACAGCTGTTGATTCTGAGTCTGATTCTGATTTTGTTTCTGGTCCGTTTTCAGAGTTTTTGGTTTCTTTTCTTCAAGTATTCTTTGACTATATATAGACGAGTATTGTTTCCAATATTATATTATGTAATTTATTAATTTAATAAGATATTCTCTCTTTTTGTCCCCCGTATGTAATTGACAAACCTTATTAAATTTGTGTTATCGCTTTTTTTCTCTTTACTTGTTTGTTCGTGCGATTGTCAACTATTATCTGGTGTGTCCTCTGTTGCCTAGATTTCAACCGTCTTTAAGTAGTAATTTAGCTCTATGATATTTTCCACACAGGGCTTTTATTTTATGCAATTTTACATTGGATCGTGGATTTGACCAATTTAAAGATTTCCAATATCTAGATCATATATTTAACCTCTTTAATAAAAGTTTGGAGTCAGACTAAAAACTATAATCAATTTCATTTTATTTATTTATTGGATTATTACCGAAATATTTCTAAATTTTATATTAACCCTCCAAATCTTCATATTTTCAAATCGATATCTCAGATATTATAAGTTTGACAAAATATCACTATCCATTAATTGTTGTCTATTCTGTGACGGCAGAGAGATAAATACTATTTTATCCCTCAAATTTGACAAAAATTCCCAATTTTTTACTCTCTCACTCACTCAACACCACCAGCCATCCCATCAGTAGCAACGACAATGACAGCGGCAGCAGCAGGAGGCGAGAACGGCAACGACAGGAGGCGCAGCAGCAGCACAGAGAGTGAATTTATTGAGAGAAAAATAAAAGAAAGAGATGGAGAATGGTAAGTTCACATATTATTTTAGGATATTTGAATTTTAAAAAAATATTTCAAGAATATCCTTGATTATAAATAGAAAACTAACGATGAGAGTATTTTGTCCAAACTTATAATAATTCAGGGGTGTCAATTTGAAATTATGAAGATTTCGAGAGTTAATATGAAATTTATAAAAAATTTGGAAGCTGATATGAAAATAACGCTTATTTATTTTGTTTATTTCGGAGATCGATATGACAATAACGATACGTTAGAAAAATATTACGATCAGTAACAAAAAGAAATACTTTGTTTTTTAAAGTTTTTTAAAAAACAAAGACCAAAACAAAGACCATATTCTAGACTTGAACTAATATTTCATGCCATCTAATATTGACCCCTTGATATGTGAGTTAGGTGAGGTGAAGAAAACTCCCTTGTACTGTTATTCTACAAGTCATGGCATTGGGGGGACCAGTTGGGAACAAAACTGATCTGTCATTGGATTTCCACATGGCGCTGTATTAGTTTGAAGGATGATGCATGAACTTTGGGGCATAGGGACACATCAATGTCCTGAACTTAGTGGGCCAAGATTCTAGACTAACTCACATCCAAACGATTATGACACGACATGATTAGATTATGAAAAGGTCGAGTTCAAAATAGAGTCGTAATTTTTATCTGAACAAAATGTAAAATATAATCTAAGTAAAATAACTGTGACATGTAGTGGCTCATTTTTCAATGTTATAGCATACTCAATAATATATCGCACTAACTAAGGAAAAGAATATAACTAAATAACACATCGAATTGGCATGGAGTTTGTGGACGTTAGTTTTGGACTAGCTAAGAAAAATGAAGGGGAAAAAAAAAGGAAAAGGCTTCTCATTTTTCCATCATAATTACTAATGATTCATGGTGAATCATGTCGAACGGCGTTAGCGACTCAGAGCTTGCTTGTTTCGTCGCAAAAGAGGCAAGTCACGAGCGAGTTACGGTCTATATGACTTACGGTGTTGGTTTTATCGTAAGTCATAAAATACTCTTGCATCTCACTTACGATCTATTTGCAATACAAATAGTTATTTTGTGGTCATGCAAATCTCACTTACTGCCTACTTGCAGCACAAACAGTTAATTTTGTGGTCATGCAAATCTGTATTGCAAACAATTAACTATAATTAGACTAATATTTTAATATTATTAGATTATTTTTTTAATTATGAGAATTTTTTAATTACTAGATTAAATATAATTATTAGATTAAAGTTTTTACTAATTTAATATTTTAATTTATTTTTAATTATATAATATTTAATAATTTTTTAATTTTTAATTTGTAATATATTATATTTTTATTTACTGTTTTAGTATTTATTATCATTTTTTATTATTGTTATTGACATTTTAAAATATTTAAAATATTTAATTATTTAATTATTTAATACGCATTACTTAATAATTAATATATTTTATATTTTATATTTTGTATTTCATTTATTAATTTAGTTAAGTACTTATTAATTTATTTTTAATATATTAATTTAATTTTAATTATTTAATTTATTGAATAATTATATATTATTTATTTACTGTTTTTAGTATTTATTGTTATTTCTTAATATTTTTAAATTTTCAAACAGTTAATTTTGTGCAACTTTTTCACTTATGACTTATAAATTTTGACAATCGAGCACAGTAAAACACAATACACTTTTCAATTAATAATTTTATGTTACCAACTAATACTGTAAAACTTATTTGCCTGTAACTCATTTACGACTGTAAAAAAGTTACCACTTATGATGTAATTTCTGGTCAATTATGACAACCAAACAGGCTCTCAATGTATCACTACTTGGAGGATAAAATTAAAGTTTCAAATGAAGGTGATTGAACCATGACTTTTGTTAAAAAAAGAAAGAGTATAATATTTTTTAGGGTGAAAAAGGAAAATAAAAGATGGTGTAAAATATTATCTGGCCTAAATTAAATTATCATTTGAAAAAAGAAATTAATTTTCCTTAAAATAAAATCAAACAACTTGGATTTTTGCGGAAACTTCAAAAGACAAATTTTGCCCCACCCAACTCCCACATCACAACTAAAGCATTAAAGATTAAACTAATGTCCAGGCTGCTGTTTGTCCTCTCTTTCTCGAGAAAAACGCTGCACTGCATAACTCAACTACAGTGGACCGCTGCAGAGATTCTCAATTGAAAAGCTCCTCTCCGTTGTTCTCTCTCACGAGGTACAGTTCTCTTCCTCTCCCCTTCCTTTTATTTTCTGCTCAATTTGCTCTTTTGTGGCAGACCCTTTTGTGGAAATTGAAAACTTTGGGTTGCTTCTGAAATGCTTTTTTGAATCTTATTATAAGGGTTTGTGTTGTTGGGCAAACTGTGCTAACATTTTTAGGTTTTGAGCAAACGTTTTGGGTTATTGGTAAGGAGAAAAATTCGAACTTTCCTTGTTATATAGGATTTCTTGAAGTTTGGGGAGAGTGAAACCTGGAGATTTCAATTTTGGGTATAATCAATTCCTAAAGAAACCTGGAATTGTTTATAACCTGGAATTTTTCTAACCTAAAAAGTCATGTCCAAGCACTCTTAGGTATAAGATGTTAATATACCCATTTGATGATATTCCTCAGAGGCATAAACTCTTATACCCAAAAAATAGGTAAAGCCTTAATCTAATTTTTCAAGCAGAGCCTAAATGAATATATAGAAAACAAAAAGTCTGTGGTTGGGATGTCATTTGTGTTCAATCATAACTTAAACAAGTTGTGACCGTGGTGTTAATCCCCGATACATAGTTTAAATAAGCTGCTTCATGAAAATTCCTTCCGGAAAAGAGTTGGCTTTGTCATGGAAAAGAGAAGTTTTTTGCTTTGCTTGTTCTCTAGACTAGACCAACAAGTTTATACTATGCGGTTTTGGAAAATTTGTGCAAATGGTTGGTGATGAAATGCTTTTATGTTAGCTGCAATGTCAAATAGCTCATGTTACTTCTCTTGCAATTGATTAAGGAATTCCTTAGTGATGCTAGACAATTGATGACATGGTTGTGTCAATCTGATAATCTTTGTGGGCGTCAGATGTTTTCAAAGCAACGAGAACTTATGCAGAAATATATTTGAAGAAAGCCAGCTCTAGTTCACTTCTCATGCCGAGAAATTAGTTTTAGCTTGTTTTGGCTGCAAATGCCACTGCTCTAAATCCTAACCACAAGAACCATTGTGCATTGGATTAATATAGAAAGATTGGAACTCATGCAACTGAATTAAGTTGCCGGCTTCCACATGTTTTCATTCCTTTGATACTTATTCCCGATTACTGCCTGCCTGCAGATTGCTGCCAATTTTCTAGTAGTGTTGCATTGTTGGTTATAAAAATTATTACCTCATGTCCCTTGATACCTATTGAATCCTTTCATAATGCAGGTTACTGCTTTCATCTTTGTTTTAGTTGGTATTCTTACATGAATTCTTTTAGATAAAGTAACATATATGTTTTATTTATTCACCAGTCACACATATAATCTTCTATAATTTATGTGATACAATGCCTCATATATACTGTCTTCTTTGGTATGTCAAGTCTTTCAATAATTCTCATTTAATATAATAAGATTTGTTGCACTAGTTCTCAATTTGTATTCTCTCATTCATCTTTTTGGTTTACATGATGGACATGTATATAATATGCATAAAATCTCCCATTTATTATGTGTATTGTCTTTTATGTAGTGTGTCTGTGTAATATGTATAAGTTTGAAGATTTTGAATTTTACGTGAGGTGACAATAGGGTCGATAAATCTTCCCTACACAACCTTGGAAGGTCATTTCAAACTGGACATTCTGTGCATGCATGCTGTTTTTCTCAACTATTAATTCCATTATAAGTAAAGAACAGATGATCACATCTTTTGCATGTTGTGTGTTCCTTCATATTTCCTCTTTCCGATACTTCATGCCTTTATGTTTATTGATCACACGGATCTACTTCTGTAGGGGATGCCCTCTCTTGAATGGTCTATTTGTTTGTCTCTAAGTTAGCAGTATAGCCTCAAGGAAGATGAAGTTGCTCATTGTGCTGTTTGTTTTAGCATCTCTTTCTTTTGCTGAAGCTAACAGTCAAGGTATTTTACTTCCTCATCATTTTTTTTTGCGGCTAGCAATTATCTTGATGAATCTAACTTTTGCTCTAACTTGTAACTCAAATATATTTTGGATTCTTGACTCATGTAATTGTTGTTAGATCTAAATTTATTCCATACAAGATCTACACATATACTGTTAGCCTCTTTATCATGATCAAAGGGAAGCAGGGTTTTAGGCATACCTGATTCCATCACGAAAAGGATGCCGAAGATTGCACGATCTCGAGGACGCCGGAGTTGAGGGAGAGGATTCTTCTCTCCAGCCACCAAATTCTCTTATTTATTCTTAGAGGAGATGAGAGGCCTCCAAGAGAGAGATTGTTATTGTTGTTGGTGGAGAGGGAACCCTACTCATGGTATATATAGCATCAAGAAATCCTAGTTCAGCTCATCATAGATCTAGGCCCTTGATTTATAACACGAGTTCCACACGTGTAGATGAGTCCCACATTCTAATTTAAATACACTCATGGCTAAGTGTAATTGAAAACGCGTCTAGACCCAACCATTTAGGTTTGATCAATTTTTTATTGGGTCAAACAACATAGGTTAAGTGGGCGGGTGCAAATATCCAATTGACTTGATTAGGCCCAAAATAAATTAGACTTTAAAACATAATAAGTCTAACAATCTCCCACTTGGGCCAAGCAAGTCATACTGAATAGATATTATGCATAACTTTATGACGTCAAAGCTTTAACTGCCGACAAACCACGTTTCAAAACAATCTGGTCCATTAAGTGCCCTGCCACCGAACATGGCGATCGTTACCTTCTGTATAATCGAGGCATGGTTCAAAGACTCGGCCGAGTCGGAGACGAGTCGGCCGAGTCGTATCCGTCTCGGCCCACTCCGAGACGAGTCCGAGTCACGAGTCGGTCGACTCAACTCAGAGGAGACCGACTCAGCCGAGAATTGAGGTTGACTCGGTCGACTCGGCATTATGATGATGATTTTGTGCCTCATCGCAATTCAATGTGGAAATAACTACATTAGCATATATTTATGAATGTAGTTTGTGCAATTTACTATATTGTGCATGTATTTTGATATGCTTCTACTGACGACGCGTGTATTTATGATTTCGCTTTATGTTTAGTGTGTTAGGTGATATATTTTGGACATGTAATACATAAATGTGGATATCTACTTTTTTTAAAGATTTGTCGTAATTTTTTCAGAATTTTTTGAGCTTTCTATGTAGCGTTTTGCGCGTATCGCCCGATACCGATCCGAGTCGCCGAGACCGATCCGTCTCAGTGCCCGCCGAGTCGGCGGCCGAGACCGCGACTGTGAACCATGAATCGAGGTAGGACCTTCCACATCACAAGTTTCAGAACCCCTAACGACATAGATCAAATGTGGACGTATGGCATGAAAATGTCCTCTGATCAAATAAGGTACAATTCTAGCCTTATGACTCCAACGAGTCTAACTTTATGACTCCAACGAGTCTAACTGCTAATTCAATAAACTCAAATGCGCAAAAAGTAAACTTTAGGAAAAGCAGTTATAAATTATTTATCAGAATCAACAAATATTCATAAAGTGCACTTAGAAATAATGTCTATTACATAAAATTATCCACTCCCACAAAATCAGGATATCATATAATGACTAGTCATCCCCATATGAGCAATATGCTCTAAGAAGACTTTAGGTAAAAGTCCTTTAATGAGTGGATCTGTAATGTTAAGAATAGTGTCATCACTATCAACAGACAAAATATGATTCCGAACTTTATCATTGATGACAAGAAACTTGATGTCGATATGTTTCGACTTTGCTGAACTCTTGTCACTATTGCAGTAGAGCTTTATAGCTCTTATCGTCACAGTGTAGCTGTAATGGCCTCTCGACTAAATCCACCATCTTCCTACAATAAGAAAAATGTAAAATAAAGTGAATTTCCTATTGCTGATACATCCAGCATAATCTGAATCAGTGTATCCAATCAGCTGCAACTGATTAGATTTCATGTAGTCTTCTATGGATATCGCATTACTTTCTTCGCAGTATTCTAGAGATCAATCCCATGATTGATCAAGTATCTGTCAAGTTTCTCAACGATACATGCTATGTCTGGACGGGTACAAACTTGAGCACACATCAGACATTCAACCGCCAATGCATATGGAATGTCTTTCAATTGCTCTTTCCGTAGGTCGTTCTTGGGACATTAGAGTAGACTTAACTTATCTCCCAGAGCAATTTTTCATGCCATATCTATCTAGCACCTTATCGATATAGGCATTTTGTGATAAACCTAATATTCCACGTGTCCTGTCACGTTGAATCTGGATGCCTATCACAAAAGAAGCGTCCCCAAGATCTTTCATCTCAAAATTCTTTGAGAGAAAACTCTTGATCTCAAGTAGAAGATCTATATCGTTAGTTGCTAATAGAATGTCATCCACATATAGCACAAGAATATAAATCTACTCCCTTTAAATTTATGGTAAATACATTGATCAACTATATTTTCCTTAAAATCAAAATCGGATATTACTTGATCAAATTTCAAATACTATTGACGGGATGCTTGCTTTAAATCATAAATGAATTTCTTTATTTGCAAACCAAATATTATGAAACCTTCACTTTAAAACTTTCTGGTTGCACCATACAGATTTCCTTCTTAATGCTACCATTAAGAAAGGCAATCTTAACATCCATTTGGTATAACTCTAGGTCAAAGTGAGCACCAGTGCCATAATAATCTAAAAGAATGCTTCATGAAAACCAGGGAGAAAGTCTCCTTATAGTCAATGCCCTCTCCTTGAGTGAACCCCTTTGTGACAAGATGTGTCTTATACCTTTTGACATTACCTTTCGAATCCCGCTTGGTTTTGAATACTCATTTACAACCAATCGGTTTCTTTCCTTCAGGCAACTCTACTAAATCCCAAACATCATTGTCCTTTATGGATTTTAACTCATCTTTCATGGCATTTGACCACTTATTGGAGTGAATGTTGAGTTTGGCCTCATTTAAGAATGCAGGGTCATTCTCTAGCCTTATGTCATACTCATGCTATTGGAGATAAACTATATAGTCATTTGTAATGACTGATCTCCTCTTCCTAGTTGATCTTTTAGGCACTTGTGGTTGAGAATTTTCAGGTTCTATCTCATCAGCATGATCTACTTCAGGATGAACTGTATATGTATCTTGTAAGGATGCAACTGTATTTTCATCTTGAAGTGGAACAACTACTTTATCATTTGGAACAATTTGTCATGGGTATAACAATATGTTCTTCCTTAAATATGAAATCCTTATGTAGTTGACTCCCACTGTTCTGAATATTCTCAAAAAATTTTAGCAATCCGTCTTTATGTTCTTAGTGGAGGGACAATAAAACTTAAAGCCTTTATACCTCTCAGAATATCCTACGAATAAACAACTAACTGTCCTTGAGTCCAACTTCTTCTCATATGGTATATATGGCCGAGCTTCCGCTGGACAACCCCAAACATGTAGATGCCTAATACTGAGAGATTTTCCAGTCCATAACTCATATAGGTTTTAGTTACTGTTTTGCTAGGTACTCTATTAAGGAGGTGACAACCATCTTTAAGGCTTCACTATATAATGACTTTGGTAGAGCAGTGTGAGCTATCATACTCCCAACCATATCCTTTAGTGTGTGATTTTATCTCTCAGCAATACCATTTTGACGAGGTGTCCCTGATATGGTGTACTAAGCGATAATACCACTCTTTCAGAAATTGACAAATGATTCTGGACATTTACCTGATTCGTCATATCTGTCATAGTACTCACCACCATGATCAGATCTAACGGCTTTAAACATATCCAATGATTGGGATTTCTCATGGAACAAGTGTAGGTACCTATAACGAGAGTAATTGTCTGTAAAAGTGATGAAATATTCATGACCATTCCAAGAAGCTGTAGGGAATGGACCACAAATGTCTGTATACACCAAATAAGACACCTGAACTTCGTCTAGTACCAAACTTTCTAATGTTTCTTTAATTAATTTTGCTTAGTGCCTATGCTATTCACATATAGAGATTCAGTATATAAAACATGAAGTTTCAATTTATACAGCCATCAATCAAATTCTAGTACCAACAATTAGATTTGAAAAGTAGACTAAGCATTTCATTATCAAGAGTGACAATAAAACTAGATCTGTCTAACAAATGAAATAGAAATATGATTCCGCCTAAAAGGACGGTACATATAAAGTCAAACCAAAAAACAGAATCTAATTTAAGCCTACAAACTCCAATAGTTTTAATTGCAACTTTATTTCCATCACCCATGTATACGTATCGCTCAGCTGGGCTGGGCCTCCTTTGGGTTTGGAAGTTCCGCATTGAATTGCTTATGTGAATTATCTATTCATAATTATAAAGTGGCACTAAAGCTAAATTAATCTCAGAACAAATATAAATATGAGATATACCCGCTAAATAGCCATTTCTGATACTTTATGCATTCCTACTTGAGGTGGCTTACTTTCTTACAGAAGAAGTATGCAATGACCTTAGGCTACTTTTTCTGCACTTTTGCTACTTAGGATCAGCCACTGTAGTGGTATTTATGTTCCTCCCTTTTGTTTCACTTTTCCTTTTTCTTATTAGAAGTTTACCCTGGATGCTAAGTGAGCACTGACATTATCGAGCATAACACTTCTAATAGTTATAGGAATAGTGTACTTTATGACCATTAGACACATCTTGTAAGATCTCTCCCACTTACCATAATTGACCTTTTATTTACTGAACTTTTATTAGTGATAGTAGAGATCCATCAATCTTTAAGGTGTACTCTAGGTGCATGAATTCAAGAACGATCATTTACGTGGTCTTACCACTTAAAGTTTGTACCATTCAATTTATACTACATAAGTGTACAATTTCTCATCAATTTAACATAAACATTGCATTTAATAAAATTCTACTGTAATAGCCATAAAAAATGAATTTCAGAAAATGCAACCAGTCTAACCGATAGAGCTGCCGGTTAAACTTTCAGAACAAGTTTTGTCTCTATATGCCAACACTGTACTGACCCAATATAGATATCCTAAAGTCTAGGTCCTATGTAAGAGAACAACCTTCCTTTGGGCCGACTGTCACTTTATAGGATTGGTCCCAAAGTTTAAGTAATCTATATTGGACATATAATATATGTAATGACCCGGCCATAATGACAACCTTCCTTTGGGCTGATTGCCACATGCATGGGCCACACAAATTTATGCATCTGGATTCTTGTTCCGCCATCGGACTAGTTGATGAGGGTAATGCAATATGGGCCAATAGTGTGACAATCTTCCTTTGGGCCGATTACCACACATCAAGGTTCTCCCACTTGCATTACCCACATCAAGTACCCGAAGCCGTACATAATTCGGCCAAACAATAGTCTTCCTTTGGGCCGGCTATTGTCCGCATGAACTACATACGCAATTAAATAAGCTCTTTTATAATTCTTTAGCTTGAACATGTATATATCTTTATCTGTGTGTTATTAACTGTAGTACACATCAATATTCATCATGCTAGACAATATAAGCAATAATATAAATATTAATGAAGCGGAAGCATGCAAGGGTACACATAACCATGATAAACAAACACTTCAATGCCTTCTTTATGTCAACTAACTACTATTTTGTCATGTCTAATGCCTGTAATACTGTAGTGCTTGTCAAGAGCTTCGAAATGGCTGTTTACATGCCCAAAACAGAGGTCGTATGAACCCGTAAGGGCTAATTGAAGTTTCTATTGGCAAAACGGGTCTGCAGTGCTTATCGGGTCTGAATCAAACCCGACCCGCAATGATTAAGTTATTGGTTTCCTTTCTTATTGGGCGGGTTTAAATAAACTGGATAAAACCCAATTAGCTTTATGTGAGATTGATAGGATTAAGTCTCTTTATTTGAGTAGAATTCTACCCAAAAATACCGTTAATAGATTAGAATTCTATCTCAATTCTAAAACCCAAATCAATCTCAACCATCCCAATTGAAATTTAATATGAGATTAATTAGGAGTAAGTTTCCTTATTAGAGTAAAATTCAATCTCTAAATTTTTAATCCTAATTAATCTCATAAACTTAATTAATTATGAAATCCAAAATAATTAACCTCTTTTTTTTTTAATAATTGCCTTTGTAGCCGCCAGCTCATGGTGGCCGGCGGCTGTTGCCCGCCCACAAGGAGCGGCGCAGGCCGCATGGCCATCGCACGCATGCTAGCAGCATGCGTGCATGTGTGCGCGCTCTGCAGAGAGCATTCATGCATACCAATTTTTTTTTTTTTGGGATACTTAAGGCCTGCCATGCATGCAGGGGCTCCCCTGCATGCATCCGTCCAGCCACAAAAAAAATTTTTTTTTTAAAATAAAAAATAATAACACACAGATTTAATTCATAAAATATATATATATATATATATATATATATATATATACATGAATCTAACTTAATCATCTCCAATTTAATTCAATTATTTGAGACACAAAAATAATCTTTATTGAATTAAATCAAGAGATCGATTGTAACTTAAATAGATCGAGATCAACAAATTTACTTTATATCCCGATGATCCGATAAAGAGGAGGCTCTGATACCAATTGTTAGATCTAAATTTATTCCATACAAGATCTACACATATACTGTTAGCCTCTTATCATGATCAAAGGGAAGCAGGGTTTTAGGCATACCTGATTCCATCACGAAAAGGATGCCGAAGATTGCACGATCTCGAGGACGCCGGAGTTGAGGGAGAGGATTCTTCTCTCCAGCCACCAAGTTCTCTTCTTTATTCTTAGAGGAGATGAGAGGCCTCCAGAGAGAGATTGTTATTGTTGTTGGTGGAGAGGGAACCCTACTCATGGTATATATAGCATCAAGAAATCCTAGTTCAACTCATCATAGATCTAGGCCCTTGATTTATAACACGAGTTCCACACGTGTAGATGAGTCCCACATTCTAATTTAAATACACTCATGGCTAAGTGTAATTGAAAACGCGTCTAGACCCAAACCATTTAGGTTTGATCAATTCTTTATTGGGTCAAACAACATAGGTTAAGTGGGCGGGTGCAAATATCCAATTGACTTGATTAGGCCCAAAATAAATTAGACTTTAAAACATAATAAGTCTAACAATTGTTTGATGCTCCTAACATTGTTCTAGATAGTTTTCTCACTCAATTTTCTGGCAGTGCGAAGCCATGTTTTCTTATACTTCTCTATTCAAGCAGCTTAGTTCTTTGGAGATTCCTCCGTTTCTTATACAACTATCTAGTACCGAGGCATGTCTAACCTTTTTTTAAACATTATTTGAATTACATCCTATGGGTTTGGTTTTTTTTTTTAAAGTCCAGAATTAAAAATATTCATGTGCAATAAACATTTAACTTGTCTGCTAAGGCTCCTCCTCGCAGATTATTTCCAATCTTTCTGAACCAAGCAAAATTCACGATTGATAATTACATGTTCCTTGTTCTTCCCACTTACACCCTTTGGACCTTAAGACAATGACTTCATGGGCAAGTTTCATTATTAAGAAACTTTGATGGTATGACAATTTTCCTAGTTGTCTTCATGCTTCCTTCAGAAGCACACTGTATAGTACTTATATCAAAATCCATCAAATTTATTTCATGGAACTAAAATTCTACTAAATACAAGCGGAAAATCTTTAAGATGTTTTTAGCTGATTGGATTGATGCAGTTGCCTGAATGCCAAGACTTAAAAGATGAAAAGGAGAAACCCTTAGGTTAAGGAGATTGTGCATAGACACCTTGTTAGGATTTTGTCTTGTTTTCAAGAGGAGAAGATGGTCCAAGATGATCCAATCCGATTGGAGAAGACGATGACTTGAAGTAGAATAAGCAAACTAAGGTGAAGTAGATTAGTCAACTAATGCTCAGACTAGTCGACTATACAGTCGACTAGACATGATAGAGAGAAGGGAGTATTATACAGGAGTCAACTTATATAAGTTTTATAAGTTGACTGATGGAAGGACTAGTCAACTAATCTGCATGATAAGTCGACTATACATGCTGTTTCTGAAGCGTGAGCAGTTTTCTTTTCAGGCGCGGGCGAGTTTCTTTTGCTGGGAGAGTACGAAATGGGATTCAGATTATATTCAATAAAGATTTGTTTCTAAAAATTGAAGGATTTAGAATTCTTTTAGATCAAGGAGATCAACTCCTAATAGGATTAATCAAGATTCTTCAAGTATCCAACGGCCAAGATCGTCTCATAGTCTAAATAGGAGTTGTATTGTAAAATTCTATTAATAAAGGTTGTAACCCAGCATTATAAATTGTAGAGAACGCCGAGGAAGTCAAGAAAGAGAAGAGCAAAGTGAATGTGCATAGAGACAAGGTATACTCTTGTAATCTAGAGTTAGATTCAAGGGGAAGGTGAATATTATTGTGTGATCAAGAGAAATGTTAAATCTCTTTGTATCAAGTTTATTAATAAAGCTCTCTCAAGTACTCTCCCCGTGGACGTAGGTCAAGTTTTGATCGAACCACGTTAAATTCTTGTATTATTATTGTTATTATTCTTTTGTTAGGTATTGCTAGTTTGCTTTACAATGATTTTTCTTTTGCAAGTATTATCACATTGTCAATTTCGCAAACGTCAATCCCGAGAGTAACAGTTGGTGCAAGAGCGCCAGTTGTAACAACAATTAGTATCAGAGCATATCAATTTCACAAGACACCTGAGGAGAAGCCATGAGACAAACATATACTTTTATACTTTGCCCTTCCATATAGCCTCTTTTTCTCTCTTTCAACTATTTTGCTGACCCTTGAGGTCAAAGTTATAATCGACTTACTAAGTTGCTACTTCTAACATAATGTATATGAATTCTTGTCATAATACTCAACAATCTTATATGTAAACATAAACTTGGATATTGCTAGGGACATAGTGAAGTTTATTTAATTAATTAACTTTTTGTTTGAGCAAAGGCCGTAGCCTGGTCTTGAATTTGGGACCTCCCATTCTCCAACCTAACCCCTTACCATTGAGCCACGTCTTAGTGGCATTAGTTATTTTTTTTGAATTTATATTTATCACTTCATGTGGTTTTCCCTGAATTTTTTTATATATATTTTTTTACTTTTTACATTCTGAATATGGCTACTTCACTGTTTTTTTCTGACTGTATATGATTTTCAAATGTTTCCAGGGATGCGCTATATGACTTGAAGGTTAAACTAAATGCTACTGGCAATCAACTTGCAGACTGGAATCAAGATCAGGTCAACCCATGCACATGGAATTCTGTTTCTTGTGATAGTAAGGACAATGTAGTCGGAGTGTGAGTATTTTCCTAATGGGACTTTAAATTTAATTCTTTTTTCCTTTTCTGTTTTTGATATATTTTCTTCTATAATGCTTAAGGATGCATTTTACTTAATTCCTCATGTGATTTCTGTCTTGTTTTAGTCTGACTGCAGAATATTATGGAGGTTTCTGTATTTATAAAATATTTTCTATTTTTCTCAGAGCACTTTCTTCCATGGGATTTACTGGAAGATTATCACCAAGAATCGGACAATTAAAGTATCTAAAGGTTTTGTAAGTACAATCTTCTTCCTAATCCAATTTGAGGAGCATGTCTTAGAGTTAGCAGAATTGTTGGGACATGAAGCCAATGACACACACACACACACACACACACACACACACACACACTTGTTAGGACATGAAGCCAATGACACACTAACACATCCACACACACAGGATTTACACCTGATAAGTATTGCATGCTAGGACTGCACACACGCACGTGCGCGCACACAAATAGTGTAACTGTGTTTCTCTCTCTCTCTCTCTCTCTCTCTCCCCCCCCCCCTCTCCCCCCCCTCTCTCCCCCTCACAAACGCACACACAAACACACACAGAGAGAGAGAAAAAGATTTATCTTGCAGTATTTGATACAATTTGAATAGATTCTTAAACTGGCAATTTATAATCTATGCTATATCACACATGACTTAGCCTTGACTAAGCACCAACTGTTCATTAGAAGTAAAAAATTGACCATGTAATGAACAATGTCCTTACTGACAAGGAGAGCACAGAGGCAGCAATTACTATCACTAGTTAATAAGGATGACCCAAGTGCTTATTTGGTTGAATCAGTAGAAAGGATGACCCAAGTACTTATTTCGTAGAATGAGTGGAAAGGACAATCCACATGCTTATTTTATAAATGTGTGGAATGGATGCTGCAGGACGCATGTGTGGAGTCCTAAGCACTTCAGAGCAAGATGCTTAGTTGATCTGGCTATTGTTTTTACTATTAGGTTGAATATCCAATTATATGGACCCACATGCTATTGTAGAGAGCATAAGATGTGGGTCCACTGGTTTCAGCAACCAAAAAGGTCAATCAATGAGGAAAGGTGGATGTGCTATGTATAAAATTAGGAAATAACCTGGCTTAGACTGCAACTCCTTTACCCAATTCTCTGTTTTTCCATATGATCCTTTATCTGTTCTTATGCTCTCCTTTGAGGAAGTAGGTGAAAAGTAGATGGATAATAAAAGAAAGTAAAAGCAGAATGACAGGAGGAAAGGTCAAAGAAGAAAAGAGAAAAGGAGAGGTGAAAACAGATTAAAGGAAAGTCAGTACTCAATGAGGAAGTTGGATAGCAGGAGAGAGAAAGGAGCCATATCATCCTTGTACTCTCCGGATAACCCAAGTACACTGTCTGAACCATCTTTCACCTGATTCGTTGTGGGTTCTCAACTTCTCTGCAAAAAAGTATTGCACAAATGGCATGGAAAAAGCTTCATTTGCATGGGCAGGGAAATGTGTAAGAGCGACACATATACCCAGTATTACAAACTCGATATTAGTATTATGATAAGATGCACATGGACATGCGGCATAGTAATTTCTTAAAATAGGAAGGGGCCACAACAATATGGCACTTGAATATATATAAAAATAAAAAGAGAGGGCACATATAGATAAATATATAGACATGTCTATGCATTTAAAAGTCTAGACACATATTTCTAATAATATGCTAACATATCATAATGTATATGACACAATTTAACCTATCACACATATCTATAACTTGGCAAATCATGATCTCACTTTTCATTAGAAACATATCTAAATATCATAGTTTTTTACAAGTCAATATTTTGACAATATTTTTCCGTTAAAGGAATCTTTGATATATAAATAAAAGTAAATAAATATCTCAAATATGTAATGAGAATAAGAAAGTGCATGAGAAATGTAAGACATGTTCAGAAAGTGTTCAACAATGTGTCCTAAATTAAAAGATATATTATATATTATAGATCATGTTTGGAGTTCGAGAAGTGTCCAAGAAGTGTCAACATCCGGAACATGCATCAACGTGTCTATTACAGGGATGACTTCATGATAAAAGTGTTTATGCTACACATAAGTGGACACACACAGACACACTTCACAACCACACTCATTTCCTTGCTGTCACTTTCTCTCTTTGTGTGTGTGTTTGAGTGTAACACTCACTCTCTAACACACATACACCCACACACATCCACATACTCACCCACCCCACCACCCGCACGAACATACATATATGTGTGTGTGTATAGACTTGGCTACTTTTGGAAAAATTTAAGCATGAATCTTTTCCACTCAAATTCAATACTACAACATTCAAATATAAGATCCACTTCGTTGAAGTTGATCTACATTATTTAAAGTATGTAAAAATAAAAAAATTAAGTATTTTGTAGTTTTTTTTTTCATGCATCAACTAGGCACAAAATAGACGGCCGAAAGTAGCATATTACTTAGATATATGACTTTAGACATACAAATTCTTGATCCGACTATTTGATCATGATTTAAACATTTAAAAACCCTCACTCACTAACTTTTATTAGGTTTCAAACATTATACACTGTTAAACTAACCAACTCACTATTTTGATCGTTCATTTTGCGCCTACTTGATGAATAAACAAAAAGTATTCAAAACACTTGATTTGATTTTTAGTTACTTTAAATAATGTAGATCAACTTCAACAAAGTGAATTTTGTATTTGAATGTCATAACATTGAATTTGAGTTTGAATGTTTCATGCTCAAATCCTTCCTAAAAGATCATATATATATAGGTGTGTGTGTGTGTGTGTGTGTGTGTGTGTGTGTGTGTATAGAGGAAAACGGGGGCTAGTGTGTCACTCTGGCCTCTTGGCTTGAGTGATGCTGATGTGTCGCACATCTAACCCCCCAACTTATTATCTAATGGTATAGAGAAAAAGGGCCGGAATTTCACCAAAAAAAAAAAAAAAAAAATCCTCTTGTTATTAGTTAGCTGGTGGTTAAGGAAAAGAACTCTTCTTGGTGTCTTTTTGTCATCCCCTTTCAGAACACACACACACACACACACACACACACACACACACACTCTCTCTCTCTCTCCTCTCTCTCTCTCTCTCTCTCTCTCTCTCTCTCTCTCTCTCTCTCTAAAAACCCTATTAATCTCCAACCATCTCAGCATATGATCTTTCTTCTTTTGTTTCCCTTCGCCGGCATTAAGCCTGTCTGCTTCACCAATATTGATGTTTCAAGAAGTTTACATCTTTATTCCATGTACATTGTAAATGATTTGCACTCTGGGCTATGCTTTTTGGAGCTGAAGGACCAAAGGAACCCTCTTTCTTGCTTTAGATTTAGTATTTGTGTCTTAACAATTATTAAATTACATGCTCTGCTTGTCAATGTAAAAGAGAGGACTGAGAAAAAAAAATGTTTTGAAGACATAGTCCAGTTGTAGGTCGGGTTGTTGATGATTTGCGCTGTTACAAGCAAACTATTTTAGTCCGGCGGCCATAAATTTTTATAAGAATATGAAATTTGCTTCTTTGCTTGTTATTACTTTTCTAGCACAAGAAGATAAGTCAGTAACCCTTCTTATTAACTACTACCTATATATCTTCTCAGCTCAGTCATCATATAGGAAAGTTTATTTAACATACTATCCATAAGAAAATCAAAGAAGATAAACCTTTGGCCCCATTTTACGGTTATGTAATATGCCAGATACATGCTGCAACTTCTACCACTAAAAAATCAAAATTGATATGTAGAAAGTATTACAATCTACTATAAGATCACAATTTCCCACCAAACAATCAACTTCTTCAAGAAACTAGTATATAAGATTAAAATGAAGACAAAGTATTAGCTTTATTAGGAATAGCATTATAAGAGTAACTTATATACATGATTCATACTCTTGCAATAAGGACAAAATTTAAGAGTTGTAAACTACAAAAATTTTACTGCATCAATATACATAATTCATCACTTTCAGATTATAAAGACAAAACTAAAAAACTGCATGTCCAGCTTTGTAGACTAAAAAAAATGGAAAAATGGCATATCCAATGGGAAAAAAATGAAAAACCACATTAAGGCCCACAACACTGGAACACATGGTACTAGAAGGGGAGGAGACCGATTAACACGGAGGAAAGTAAACCTGTGATATTAAAACAAGCACCTTTGACAGAATGGTGGTGTGACTATTGACAGGAGGTTGATTGGTATTGCAACAAACTATCACGCAGAAGAGAAGGCAAGTGTGAGAGAACGAGTTATTTTTAGTACTAACAAATTGTGCAAAATGAGGTGTTTATTGTGAAAAGTTAGTGGCCCTCTTTTTTAACTACCAGTTAACAATAACAAGGTTTTTTATTGTAAAAACAGTCCTTTTTTTCCCGATACGATTAGATAATAACTTGGGGTGTTAGATATGCGACACATTAGCATCACTCTAGCCAAGAGACTAGACTGACACACTAGCCCCTATTTTCCTCTCTCTCTCTCTCTATATATATATATATATATATATAGAAATGTATATTAGATGGAAGCTGATGGAGTCCATCAATTGCCGCTCAGGTGGCAACATCTCATTCCCAGATCTGGATTGAGAGGTGATTGATAGTAACTTTACAAAAAACACTCCAACAGTCGTAGTTCACAAAAGACACCTCAACAGCTGCCATGCCCCCAATTAATCTCTCTAGCTGCAACCAACCAGAGGCTCTCTTTTGAGTTACAACCAGATCTGGGGCTCTTCCCCTCTTTCTCGAGCTGCAACCAGATTTGAGACTCTCCTCTCCCATCCCTGCTGTTGCCGTCGCTCTCTCTCCTCTCCTCTCTCGTCACCGTTATCGCTGCTCTCTCTCCTCTCGCGCCGTCGCTATCGCCGCTCTCTCTTCTCCTACTATTTCCGCCTTCTCTCCTCTCATCTAACGCCATCGCCGCCCTCTCTCCTCTCCTCTCCCGCTGGCGCGGCCTTCTCCTCTCTTGTTGTCGCCACTCTCTCTCCTCCCTTCGCTCGCCGTCGACGAGCAGAGAGAGGTCACTAGATGGGAGATAGGAGAGAGACGGGATGCAGCTTGAGAGAGAGAGATAAATTGGGGGTGGGGATCACATTAGAGGGGTGTTTTTTTTTTTACAAAGTGCTCTCAACCTAGATATGAGGCTGAGATGCTGTCACTTCAAGGATAACTGATGGATTCCATCAACTGCCATATGATATACATTTTTCTCATATATGTGTGTGTGATGTAATACTAACCTGAATCACAATCACCTTCAAATCGTAACCAAAATTTGAAATTGAGAACATGAGAAGATTTTGGGGTTCCACCTCTTACGCGAGCTTCTCACCCAAAATTCGAGAGCAGATAAACTCAAGAATTAAACCAGATAATTTGAGAAAAATTTAATCATTCAATGAATTTAATAAAATAGTCTAGGGAGCCTTATATAGGCTTTATAAAAGAGGACTACTAAAAAATAACCGATGTGGTACTAAACGCCCACAAAAGAACACCTACTACAGAAAATAAAGCTAAAACAAAAATATCTACTACAAATAGATCTGAAGCAAATCCAATCTAAAGCCAAAGAATTGCGGTACGTCGCTTCCTGAAGTATACTCGTTCGAATCAGCCCCTAGGCGGCATGATGTCCTCATCAATTCCCCCGGGTGAAAAGGACTCGACCCCGTCGAGTGTGGGGGACAGAACTGCTGCTGGCTCTGGTAGTGCTCCAGGCGACCGGGATCAAGATGCCGGAGGTCTTCCTCGGTAATCTAAGAATTTTCTGAATCAGGTTTTCCTGTCCACTTAATGAGATAGCGTCGCGTCTCTCCGTCTCTAGTAGAGACAATCTGATCATCCAAGATAGAATCTATATGTTCTGTTGCATAGGACAGTTTAGGGGCAAGTGAAGGTAGTGGGGGCTCTCAGAAAGAATGTCTTGGTTAGGCTCACCCACGAATGGGTCAGAAGGGGTATCAAAGGTGCCTCTATATGGAACCAAGTCCTCAACATTAAAAGTGCAACTGATGCCAAAGTCTGGTGGGAGATCCACCACATAAGCATTTGAATTGATTTTCTTGAGAATATTGAAGGGCCCTGCGCTTCGCGCGTGTAATTTCTTCACGGATTCCGGAGGAAACTGTTCGAGTCTCATGCGGACCATCACATAATCTCTGACATTAAAAGTTCTTAATCGACGATGTAGATCTGCATAAGCTTTATAATCAGTATTACTTTTCATTATCTTTTCTCTGATCTTATGTAATGCACGAATATGAGATGCAAATGCTGATGCAGAGTCTGATACCCTAGAATGATGATGAGCCATGGGAATCAAGTCAACTGGTTGTTTGGGTTTAAAACCGTTTACTATTTCAAAAAGACTAAGACCTGTAGTCCTATTGACAAATCCATTATATGCAAATTCAGCCATAGGCAAAATGAGATCCTAAGTTTTTCAATTTTTCCCAACTAGACACCTAAGGAGATTCCCTAGAGTCCTGTTTACTACTTCAGTTTGGCCATCTGTCTGTGGATGAAAGGCTGTTGAGAATTTCAATTTGGTGCCCATCTTGTGTCAAAGTGTTTTCTAAAAGTAGCTAACAAACTTAACGTCCCTATCGGGCATCATAGTTTTAGGTATCCCATGCAACTTGATGATATTATCAAAGAACAAGACGACTACTCGAGATGCATCTTAGGTCTTAGAACATGGGATAAAGTGAGCCATTTTTGAGAATCGATCGACTACTACTAGGATAGAGTTGTGCTTTTTTTTTTGAGTTTTTGGCAATCCTAGTATGAAATCTAGGCTCACGTCTTGCCACGGGCAATTGGGTACCGGAAGAGGAGTGTAAGGCCTAGCAATCTGCTTTTGTTGCTTGGCCAGTTGGCACGTGCGACATTGGCTAACTATCTTAGCGATATCTATTTTCAAACTCAGCCAGTAGAATCAGTGTTCAACGGCCTCAATTGTCTTGTTCTGACCGAAATGTCCCGCCAGTCCTCCCGCATGTACTTCCCAAGAGAGAATCCCTGAGAGACGTGCGGGGAATACATAACTTACGGAATCTGAATAGATTACTGTCTTGTAGGAGAAAACCGTACATCTTACGAACATGGCCATCTCGTAACATGACATAAATCTTCTTAAAGTCGGGACATGAGTCATACTCCTCTCTTAACCTCTCGAATCCAATCACTTATGTACGCATAGTTACCAAAGTCATGACACGTTGGCTTAGCGCATCAGTGACCTTATTCTCAACGCCTGCTTTGTATTTGAGAACAAATGTGTAATCCTGCAGGAACTCTACCCATTTACTATGTCTCGCATTCAGTCTCTTCTGGGAGTTGAGGTACCTTAGCGCTTCATGATCTGAATACAGCACAAATTCCTGCTGTAACAGATAATGCCTCCAGTAGCGCAAAGTCTGTATGACCGCATAAAATTTCTTATCATATGTGGAATATCGTTGTCGGGTATCATTTAGTTTTTCGCTGAAATAAGCAACGAGGTGGCTTTCTTGACTCAGTACACCACCTATTGCCAGTCCTGATGCGTCACATGTTACTTCAAATGCCTTCGAAAAGTCAGGGAGACACATTATAAGAGCTTCCGTAATCAGTCTCTTGATTTCAGCGAAAGCCTTGGAGGCGGCAGGAGTCCACTGGAACCCCTCGCTCTTTAAAAAGTCGGTTATAGGTGCCATAATAGCACTAAAATTCTTTATGAACCGACGGTTAGAAAGTGGCTAACCCGTGAAAACTTCTGACTTGCCTAATCGTTCGGGCTGTGGCCACTCGGTTATTGCCTTTACCTTCTCAGGGTTCGCGGAAACCCCTTCGGCGGAAACCACAAATCCTAGAAAGATAACCCTGTCATACAGAAAGCACACTTTCTTGGATTTGCATAAAACTTCTCAGTCTGGAGTGTGCAGAGGACTTGCCTCAGATGTCCCACATGTTGCTCCTGAGTTTGGCTGTAGATCAGTATATGTCAAAATAGACCACCACAGATTTACCGATAGACGGTCGAAACAATTGGGTCATTACCCTCACGAAGGTGCTAGGAGCATTGGACAGTTCAAACGGCATAACCAACCATTCATACAACCGGTCTTTAGTTTTAAATGTGATTTTTCATTCGTCCCCTGGTCGGATTCTAATTTGGTGGTACCCGCTCTTAAGATCAATTTTGGAGAAGACTGTGGCACCTGACATCAAATCCAGCATATCATCAAGACGGGGAACGGGAAAACGGTACTTGACGGTAATCCTATTGATTGCACGGCTATCCATACACATACGCAATGTACCATCCTTCTTTGGCATCAAAAGCGCGGGAACCGCACATGGGCTCAAGCTCTCTTTGATAAATCCCTTGTCGAGTAACTTTTCTACCTGCCGTTGTAACTCCGCATGCTCAGTTGGGTTCATTCTATAGTGGGGCGGGTTTGGTAAAGTTGCTCCTAGGACTAAGTCAATAGCATGTTGAATGTCTCGCATTGGGGGCAACTCACCTGGAAGATCTTATGGGAGGGTTTCAGAAAATCCCTCTAGAATTGGTTTAATATGCTCAGGAATATGCTCCTCGCTATTTCGATCAGCCTCTCGAGTTACGAGTGCATAACAAGTAGAACCCTCATGCAAACTCTTTTCAATTTGATCGTGGCTAATTAAATTCATTTTCATCTTACCTTTGCCCTTATCACCCTTTTTTTAGGATTCAAGACATACACTTTGCCTTTTCCTTTGTCAACCCCTTTTTTCGGGTTAACGATTTCGGTTGGTTCGACATAATTTTCACCCTTTTTTCATTATGGACGAACGAACACTGGTTGGTACGTCCATATATGGTTACGTCTAAGTCAAATAACCATGGTCGACCCAAGATGATATGACCAATATCCATGGGGAGTATGTCACACCACACATTATCTGTGTATGTGCCAAACTGGATGGGAATCTGACATCTCTCCTGAACATCTATAGATGTAGCGTTGATCCATGTGACCTTGTAGGGGTTTAAATGCTTCACCGGTCTCATCCCCAAGGTGGTGACTAACTTTGACGCAACAACGTTAATGTAACTGCCACTATCCACTATTATCTTACAGTTTTTGTTGTCAATTTTTGTGCAAGTTTGAAATATGGCAGTCCTTCTCCAATCGTTGAGTGGTTCAGGCTGGGTTAAAGTGCACCTGACTACTCATAATTGGGTGCGACCTACACTCGGGGGTAAGCTCGTCATTTTCACAGTTCTGATGCACCCATTGAATTCATATTCTTCGACAGAGGCATTTGAGTCATCATCTTGTTAGTGCATAACCACTTCTCCATCATCCTCTCCTTCTATATCTTCAATAGGGATTCTACAAAGAGGGTTTTAGTTTGACTCGGGCACTGGCTGGCAAGGTGACCATACCCTTGACACCTGTAGCATTGGGTTCTTGGGTTAATTTTTCCTGATTCACTAACTGTTCTCCTTTCGGATGTGATGGGCCTTACACCAGAAGGACCTGCTGGTTTGACGCCAGAGGAACTGGAGGCAGGTTTACTTGGGGTAGGAAGAGTTTGGTTGAAGTTTGGCTGGTTAGTAGCGGCGGTTTTAGAGTTATCCCTAAAGTTAGTACGGTTAAAATAGGATCCGCTAGACTCATCTAAGTCGGTGACTAGCTGATATGCCTGTTCTAGAGTCGTGATGCCTCGAGCAATGAGCTCTCGACGATAATCATCTCTAAGACCGAACCTGAACCTAGATAGGGTCTGTTCGGGAGATTCTAACTCGATAGCTCCACACCAATTCAAATATTCATCAAATTTAGCAATGTAATCAGTGGTTGATTTGTTCCCTGAGTCCATCGATTCCATTTGTTTAGTAATTGTTGACTGAATGACGGTGGAACATACTTCAGCATAAGCTTCTCTTTCATGCCTTCCCAAGTGTCCACTGGGTCTTCCCTTCTGTACCTCATCATCCTCTCTAGGTTTTCTTAATATTGCCCAGCTTGTCCCGTTAGTTTCATCACGGCCAATCGAATCTTCCTTGACTCAGACATGTCATGCCAACAAAAATATCGGTCCATAGTCAACTGCCAATCTATATAAACCTGAGGGTCCAAGCGCCCGTCGAAGGAAGGAGCATCGACTTTAAACCTCCTGATATACTGGGCATCAGTGTCAGCTGTATAGTAGGGTGGAACTTGTTCAGCCTGGGAGACCTACTGTCGTTTCAATAATTTTCCTCCTCCGTGGTTCTCCTCTGATTGGTTTCTAGCCTACCAATTCGGATTGCTAGATCCCTACAATTGACATCAACCTGATCCCTAACTTCTTGTAGCTGTCTGTCCATGTTTGCTATCTTGTTAAGGATTGTGTTAAGTGTATTATGAATGCTAGGGTCCATTGGTGCCGAAGTTTCTTCTATAGAAAAAGTTCTACCAGTTCTAGTAGGCATGCAAGATCCTAACTGACCCTAAATGCAAGTTGTCCTAAAATGATATGTATGTTATGCAGGAGGAGTCAGATATTAGAGTGATGAAAGATAATACCAATTTTAAGCTACGTAGATTAACACGTGATTAAGAAAATGTAATGTGGAGACAGTGATAAAGACACGTGCCGACACAGTTAACTCCAAGATAAATCAAGTGATCACAAATTCAAATTAGTTAAGTTGCACAATTAATATTAAGTCAGGTTACCACTCAAGGTCAGAATCACACAACTCACTATTTAGTGGGCAACAGGCAATAAATTCTACCTTGTGACAGATTGGAACGGCTAGCTATCTCAATTAATGGGCAAGAATAACTGAACAAAAATATTCAAAGTTACCTGGGAGGCGACCAAGGCCCTGACCTGAATGTGACTGCTGTAGGCGCGTGTACTGGTCGTCACGAATCCACTGCTTTGAAAACGGCTCGATTTGGACTTGAAACGAGCTCTGAATGGCCGTCGGAAGTGCTATTTTGTTTCTGGACTGAGTCAGGAACGATCTGGACTGGGTCAACTCAGTAAATAACCCGGTTGCTGACGTCAGCAGTGATGTCAGCAACACTGTTACACACGGGTCGCAGTAAACGGGTCGGGTTCGGTTGTTTTGCAGGGACCCGACCCGATTCACCCACCGGTTAAATTGGGTTGGGTTTTAGGGGTTCAAACCCGTTCTCTTCCCACCCACTTCCTCCCTCGATCTCTGTTAGGGCTCGCGACAGGGCAGAGTTCCCAGCTCCGGCGACGGCGAGAGCGGCTACGGAGATCCGGCGGCGCTCAATCGAAATCGGACGATGATGAAGACAACGTTGACGGTGACAACGGTCGGCGAAGAAGAGATCTTACGGCGGCCTTTGTCGATGAGGATGGGGAAGCAGAGAGGGCGGTGGTGGTGGATCAGGGAGGACGACGACTGATCCTGCTTCAGGAAGCTCCGACGAGCCTAGGGGGAGGACGACGTAAGTTTGGGAGCGCCGACAAGCTCGATCACCCCTTCTTCCTTTCGATCTGCCCTTAGGGCTTGGCCCCTTGGAAATGACGAGAATGATGGTGAGGATGATCACAGTGTTGTGGGGACCTTCTGAAGAATTGAAGAGTTCGGCGACGATCAGCGTTAGAGAGGTTTTCGTTGACGGCGAGCTCTGCGGACCCTGTTGTCGGCTAGGACGTTAACAGTCAGCAGCGGAGTTGAAGGGACACGATGGAGATCCGGTGACTCTACTGATCTGGTGATGATGGCGGCGGCTAATCTCGACAAAGTTGATGAAGACTGCGGCGGTGGTGGTTGATGAAGACAGCGGCGGTGGTGGTGTTGATGTGGGGCGATGGGTGTCGAAGGCGGCGGGATTTGGCGGCGGTGGTGGTTGATGAAGACAACGGCGGTGGTGGTGTTGATGTGGGGCGATGGGTGTCGAAGGCGGCGGGATTTGGAGGAGATGATGAGCAATATGGAATTTGTAAATTTTTAGGGATTTTCGAAAAGAATTCTAGGGAATTTTCTACAGTGTAATTTTTTTTTTGAATAGATCTAAGATCTAGATTTGGGATTGGTATATGGGAAGATTTGAAACAGGAGGAAAATTGAAGGGGATTGAAAACCAGTGCTCTGATACCAAAATGATGTAATA
Organism: Agave tequilana; assembly: GCA_038442645.1. Classification (NCBI taxonomy): domain Eukaryota; kingdom Viridiplantae; phylum Streptophyta; class Magnoliopsida; order Asparagales; family Asparagaceae; genus Agave; species Agave tequilana. Next base: position 39,969 of record JAVJIF010015910.1, read on the forward strand.
CCAACCTGGATCGCAATCACCTTCAAATCATAACCAAACTTTGAAATTGAGAACATGATAAGATTTCAGGTTTCCACCCCTTACGCGGGCTTCTCACCAAAATTCGAGAGCAGATAAAATCAAGAATTAAATCAGATAATTTGAGAAAATTTTAATCATTCAATGAATCTAATAAATAATCTAGGGGGCCTGATATAGGCTTTACAAAAGAGAACCACTGAGAAATAAACGATGTGGTACTAAACGCCCACAAAAAAACACCTACTACAGAAAATAAAGTTAAAACAAAAATATCTACTGCAAATAGATCTGAAGCAAATCCAATCTAAAGCCAAAGAATTGCGGTGCGTCGCTTCCTGAAGTATACTTGATCGAATCGGCCGCTAGGCGGCATGATATCCTCATCAGTGTGTGTGTGTGTGTGTGTGTGTGTGTGTGTGTGTGTGTGTGTTTAGAACTTTAGAATCAATAAAATCTTTTGGGTACAAATTGGTCCGTTTGGCTTTAGGATATATAAGTCTTTCGCGATTTGAGGTACTGTAGTCTTTTTTTTTATGCAGTAATGGATTAGAATGACGGGTTAAAGTCATTTCTTTCACCCTTGTTTGGCGATATCGATATCCCCACTAATTATTATCCAATTTAGATCAATATTCTGATATTTCTTCTTCTCATAGGCAATATAAGCTTGTTAGCCGCTTATGTGTAGCACATGCCCATATAGGATTGCTGGACAACTAGGATTGAAAGGACCTCAGTGAGCTGCACTACATGCACACTTGTTGGAACCCTCAATACTCTTAAGTCTCTAATAGAGTGTTGGCATCCTTATGATATCCAATTTCTCTTCTCATATATTGAGCAAACATGGAGAGTCTTTGTTTGTACTGATAGTTGGGGGCCTTTAAAATTTTGATGCCTCCACGGCATAAACCTTTATTTCCTGCTTCCTTTAAGTCCTATAATCAATATCTTATATCACCCTTCAATGACTTAAATTGTAAGAAACCTGTGACATCATGGATCAAACTACTAATGTTTCAAATATATTAATTTGTATTGATTGTGTGGCCCAGGACCCACCAAGGAATATATTTGCTCCTGATATCATCTGAGTGACCTCTATACTGATACCATTGAGATGTCCCATGCAGTGATTGACATTAATATCAACCTTTTCCTGCAGTGTTAAAAGTGACCTGAGCACTAGGATGTATGTGGATCCATAGACATTGGTCTTAACTTTTCCTACACTGAGAATCACCTCTTTGTTGCTGATACTACTAAGAATTATTGATCATTCATGGATATTGTAGCAACTTTCTTGAGCTTCTTATTATCCACATTATTCATATGAGGGTTTCCAAACCACTTCCAAGGAATTCCTGGCTTTCATGTACACCTCCTTGGAAATCACCTTCATCTTTGTTCTTGAACTTCTAGAAAAGGTTCTCATTTGATGATTCACTTTGCTCTGAATTGTGAAATCATGGAGCTGAAAAATGTGAAATAGGAAGTGGGGAGTTTCCTACCGTTAAGCAAACCTAGCACCATGGTGATGATATGACCACTTATAATTAATAAAATTGAAACTTGTCTTCTTATTTACAGTGCTTGTATGGTGCTTGAAGCTTACAGTTTTCAGTGAAGTATATCTAAAGCAGTTAATCATGCAGGTCATTACCCGGTAATAATATAACTGGTGGAATACCTGAAGAGTATGGAAATCTTTCAAGTTTGACAAGCTTGGATTTGGAAAATAACCTCCTAACTGGAGCGATACCATTTTCTCTCGGAAAGCTTACTAAACTTGAGATATTGTAAGAAAGACAGTAACCACCATTTTGAGCCATTTAAATAAAGCTTATGGCTATCTGTCCTTATGTTGCATTTATTTAACTATTATCAGGATTCTGAGTCAAAATAATTTCAGCGGAAATATTCCAAATTCCTTTTCGAATCTCTCTAGCTTAAATGACATGTAAGTATTATATGGTTTATGATGTTGAAATTTGGGCTTTATTCTGCAGAGATATGAAGAAGTTGTGTTATATTGTTTCCAATAGTTATTTAGTTTAGTCAGCCATTGAGAATTATATTTTACAGGGACTTTATTTGATGAGTTTGATAATACTCCATTTGACCTGTGTTTTACAGTCGTTTAGCATTCAACGGTCTCACAGGTCAAATACCTGATCAACTATTTCAAGTTGTCAGATACAAGTATGAAAATTATTATTTTTTACCAGATCTGGATAGATCACCATAATGTAGTTGATCTAATTCTGTTGTGATGTGAAGCTTTACAGGCAACAGATTAAACTGCGGAACAAACTTTCCTCATCTTTGCTCTTCCGACATCCCTGATCAAGGTAAGTTTGTAACCAGTATAACATATCTATGGAGATGGCCCTTTACAGAGTTGAAATAAAGAGAGAAGGATTTATATAGCTACTCCAAAGAAGTGGGATGAAAGACTGTTGTTCACTGTTGTCTTTAAAGTTGAAGTGGGATGAAAGACTGTTGTTCACTGTTGTCTTTAAAGTTTAAATTGATATACATATCATTTCCCTCTTAATAAAGAAGTGATCATCAGCATCATCTAATCTTTTTCCCTCAAACTGCTACGGAGCACAAGGTTCCATGAAGTATTTGATAGAATTTTTGACGGGGAATCGAACGGTCCAGATTTAGCAGGATTAGGAATTTTATTTGAATTTAGAATTAGTAGATTTGGTCAAGATTTAGGAGTTATTTGAATTTGATTTGGTTGGATTCGAGTTTATCAATTTTTGCACGTTTGGTGCACGTAATGGAGGCTATATATAACCATGAGTTGAATTTCTGAAAACAATGATGATTTGAGTTAAAATTTCGTTTCCCTATGAAAATTTGTGTTGGTTTGGTTTAATCTTATGGATTGAATCGAATATGATGGTGAAGCCGAGATCCGGGTTGCGATCCGTGGTCATATTCAATCCTCAATTCCATTGTTCTTCCCTAATTCCACTAAATTCCCACCACAAATTATAATCTCCCCTCCGTCCCACATCAATTTTGCCATTGGCTGTCAATATAAATGTTTTTTTCATCTGGGCAAGTTTTATTTGTAAGCATTTCATGTGTTCCATTCTAGGAAACTGACCTTTCCTTTTCTCCTTGTCCTGACAGGAGGATCCCATAGTTCAAAGATTGGAGTTGTGTTGGGGACTAGTATTGCTGGAGTAATTGGGGCTCTTCTTGTAGGGTTTGTTCTACTTTATTGCAAGGGCCAGAAGAAAGGTTATAGGCCTGAAGTTTTTGTTGATGTTGCAGGTAGGCATTTATGTGAATTCCTTTGTTCCCTTGATAGCCAAAGTAGTTATTTAACTAGGTGTTTGGTATCTGTTTGTTCAGCATTTATGCATTGGAATATTATATCACTGTACATTGTTATTATATTTCAGTTGTGTTTAACATCATTTGCAACTTAAAGGATACAAGATGTGGCTAGCTGAAGCATTTTCACCCTTGTTGCAATTATTTGAATTTTTTTATCCTGTCATTATTAGTTCATTATTATTACTTTTATCTTCTACGTTCATATTATGCTTTACTGTTTCTTCGTACTGACATTGCTCACTTCAAAGAAGGCTGAAATGTAGAAAATTCATTCTATAAAATTCTGCCACCTTGGAAAAGCTCAAATGAGTTATTTTCACATTTGATACTCAGGTGAAGATGATCGTAGAATTGCATTTGGGCAATTGAAAAGATTCGCATGGCGTGAATTACAACTTGCAACAGATAACTTCAGTGATAAAAATGTTCTTGGTCAGGGAGGATTCGGAAAAGTATACAAAGGAGTGCTTGGAGATGGCACAAAAATTGCTGTAAAACGGCTTACTGATTATGAAAGTCCGGGTGGGGAAGCTGCCTTTTTACGTGAAGTTGAGATGATAAGTGTAGCTGTTCACAAAAATCTTTTGCGATTAATTGGATTCTGCACGACACCTTCGGAACGGCTTTTAGTTTATCCTTTTATGCAGAATCTGAGTGTTGCATATCGTTTACGAGGTATTTAATTCTTCAAATTCTAAAACACCTCTAAAATATTCTGTGTTATTCTGTTTTTTGATTGAAGTGTGCGAGATATGTTTCCTGAGTCTTCTGACCATAAAATTTGAGGAACCAAGGCATGAACATACAAGCATACACATGCATATACTCCATGTATGCATGCGTGTCTAAGTATAATAAAATGTGAGAGTATACTGACTGAATCCATATTGTCTACAACGTGACTCGAGGTCACGGAATAATCATTTATATTGTCCTAACAAGATATGTTCCCCTGTCCATGCTCCTTCTATCTCATGTCTCATTTGCGCACGTGCCACCATGGATCTATAATGGAAATCTCCATAATTAGTTAATTGCATTTATATTTTCTATCTATTTCAGATATTTAGTAAAGTACTTCCTAATTATGCAATTCGTTCTTGTGAAAATGCTGCCTTGTCGATCCTGATCTTCTGCACTATGAAATTTTCATACACTGAGATCTTTATGAAGTATTGTTGTATGCGAAAGACATGATTGACTGCTACTAAAGACAGTAAGAAGACGTGCAATAGAGAAAGATGTGTCACTATGTGGAAAAGATTCTACCTTGAACTCTCACAAAAAAATGTAAGATTTGTCTGAAATAGCCATCAGACAAAAGCATGATGGGGACATCTCTCCAGGATTGCGATTCTATACCAGGAGGCGTCGTCGCACACTTTCAGTTTGGTTCGATTAGGGCTGGGAAAGTCAATTTAGCTTTTATTCCTTTATTGTAATTTTTATTTATTTGGCATTTTTTCTTTTAGTCCCATATCGGTTGTAATGGGATACTTCTGTTGATGTAGGCCTATTTAGGCCAAGACTGGTATTGTTATTGATAGTTTTGGAATGAATGAAAATTACTTTTAAGCTTTGTAGCCTGTGTGCTTGGGTGAGAAACCATAGGGAGAGAATCCCGTCTGGTTCCCCGTCATTTTGGTATCAGAGCATGAGGCTCCTGTTATGAGGCTCCCAGATTTCACGAAAGTTTTTGAAATTACTTGTGATGCCTCAGGCGTTGGGATAGGTGGTGTTTTAAGTCAAGAAAAGCATCCCGTTGCCTATTTTAGCGAAAAGTTAAATGATGCTAAGCAACGGTACTCTACCTACGATAAGGAGTTCTATGCGGTAGTGCAAGCTCTGCGTTATTGGCGCCATTACTTGTTACCGCAAGAATTCGTCATTTATTCCGACCATGAAGCCCTTAAGTATCTCAACTCTCAAAAGAAGTTGAATTCGAGTCATGGTAGGTGGGTAGAATTCCTTCAAGATTACACCTATGTCCTCAAGCATAAGGCGGGGTGGAAAATAGGGTCGCTGATGCTCTTAGCCGTCGTCGCGCTTTACTTTCTGTCATGAGTACGGAAGTGGTTGGTTTCGAGAAGATCAAAGACACTTATGAGTCATGTCCTGATTTTGGAAATATATACACTCTTAAGGGATAGTTTGACTCATGAGATTGATAGTTTTCTTCTGCAAGACGGATATTTGTTTCGCTCTCGTCTGTTGTGTATTCCTCGTACCTCATTGAGAGAATTTCTGGTATGGGAATTACACGCAGGGGGACTTGCTGGACACTTCGGGCGAAATAAAACAATTGAAGCCGTCGAACATTGTTTTTATTGGCCGAGCTTAAAAAGAGATGTTGCAAGGCTTGTTAGTCAATGTCGTACATGTCAACTCGCCAAGCAACGAAAACAAAATACTGGTCTCTACACCCCTCTACCAGTTCCTAACTGTCCTTGGCAAGATGTCAGTATGGATTTCGTGTTGGGTTTACCAAAAACAGCAAGGAAGCATGATTCCATACTTGTGGTTGTAGATCGTTTTTCCAAGATGGCTCACTTCTTGCCATGTTCCAAAACGTCGGATGCATCTCGGGTTGCTACAATATACTTTGATGAAGTTGTTAGACTACATGGGCTACCTAAAACAATTGTCTCAGACAGAGATGTTAAATTTACGAGCTACTTTTGGAAAACCCTGTGGCATAAAATGGGAACTAAACTTCAGTTTTCTACGGCATTCCATCCACAAACTGATGGCCAAACTGAAGTAGTCAATAGGAGTCTTGGTAATCTGCTTCGATGTCTAGTGGGTGAGAATCTTAGAGCATGGGATCTTGTGTTACCTACTGCTGAGTTTGCATACAACAGTTCTGTCAATAGAACCATAGGCATGAGTCCATTTGAGGTAGTGCATGGTTATCAACCTAGGCAACCTATAGACTTAATTCCCATGGTACCTCATCATACTAGGATGTCTGAGTCAGCTGCATCATTTGCATCACACATTCATGACTTGCATAAGGAGATCAGCGATCAAATTCAGAAAAATAATGCAAACTATAAGGCTTATGCAGATTTGCACAGGAAAGCACATGAGTTTAACGTAGGAGACTACGTGATGGTTCGGATTCGACCAGAACGGTATCCTCCGGGTACCGTGAAGAAATTGCACGCACGTAGTGCGGGACCATTCAAATTTTGAAGAAAATTAATTCAAATGCATATGTGGTAGATCTCCCACCGGATTTTGGCATTAGTCCCTCTTTTAATATTGAAGATTTGATTGCTTATAAAGGGCCCAATTTTTCCCCTGATAATCCTTTATTGGATGAGCCTTCCCCTGTGCCACCTCCTGAGAGAACCCTTATTACCTCCTCTTCCCAAATACATCCAACCCATATGGCAGATCAAATTGATGAAATTATTGATGATCAAATTGTCTCTACTAGAGATGGTGGTTACCACAGATTTTTGGTTCGTTGGAAAGGATTACCTGATTCTGATAACACTTGGATTAATCGAGAGGAACTCCAACGGTTGGACCCTGATCGTCTGGAGCATTATGAAAGCCGTGGAGGTTCACATTCGACAGAGTCGAGTTTTTCCCAACCCCGAGGGAATGATGGGGACATCTCTCCAGGATTGCGATTCTATACCAGGAGGCGTCGTCGCACACTTTCAGTTTGGTTCGATTAGGGCTGGAAAGTCAATTTAGGTTTTATTCCCTTTTATTGTAATTTTTATTTATTTGGCATTTTTTCTTTTAGTCCCATATCGGTTGTAATGGGATACTTCTGTTGATGTAGGCCTATTTAAGGCCTAGACTGGTATTGTTATTGATAGTTTTGGAATGAATGAAAATTGCTTTTAAGCTTTGTAGCCTGTGTGCTTTGGGTGAGAAACCCTAGGGAGAGAATCCCGTCTGGTTCCCCGTCAAAGCAATAGGACAAAATGACGTTCTCCCTTCATTTTTTTTGGCAAATTCAAGTAGATTAGCAAGGGTTCTTCATCTGATTGGTAAAAAGAGCCCAAAGTGTAACTGATTGTAAGATATAATTAAGTCATTAAAGTGACAGTTAGTCGAGGAATATAAAGAACATTACTGACCAACAAATTAGACAGAAATGCTGACCATAAACCTTTAAGACACTGCGATACTGAGATACCGGATCATAACACCGATATCTTAATCTTATACACTCAAATCAAAAAAAGTTCTCGGGAGATGCGAGTATTCAAGGTTTCTATTAATCAAATACTACTAGAACTCTGAATACTACTAGGATTTTATATCTATTATATAGTTGATGACTTAATTATATCTAACACTGAGTACCGTATAGTTATTGTTTGATATTTGTATTTACAGTTTTCTAACATTGCATAAATTTAGTTTTTACTAAATTTACACAAAATAAACAAAATAAATACCCTTTATATTAAAATAGTTTTTTTATATTTCCTGTAATAAGTATCTTTTGTGTATCATGTTTCTAACAATTGTATGTTGCATTTTTCTGTATTTCAAGTTCTTAATTTTCTTCTTGAATAAGCTGAAAAACTGCAGATTTGCTTCCAAATCTGGATGGAGGTGATCTATATACCAATTAAACAGCTTACTCCACCTCTTGTACAACATGTTCTATTTTAAATAGGCTTTCCATTTTGCTTTTCATATAATTTTGAGTGTTTGACTCCTTTGGAAAAGCCAACATCAACTCCAGTAATACAAATGAAATTTATTTTTGATAATCCTTCTAGATGGATTTGAAAATTGTGGAGGAGTGTCAAGATGTTTATAATGTGCCACATATCATATAATCCTAATATCTGCAATTTGATAAAATATATGGACACATCTAACCTTGAAAGCATATAAACATGAAATCCATGAGAAAATCATAGTTTTATTGGCAATCTTGGTCATATGTTTGGTGTAAATAAAGTACTTCTTTGTTTTACTTTTTCTAGCATCAATGGCTATAAGTTGTCCTTTTAGCATCTGATTTGGGTATAAGTTGGGTTTATTTATTAAGGAATGTACTTAACTTGTAGATGCTAGTATCGGTGGGAAGTTAATATAGGGTTTCTGCTAAACTTTTAATGGTTATGACATTTGCTAAAAAAAATTCTTATAGAGCACCAATATTTGAGTAGAAATGAACAAGAAAGTGGACTTAAACTGTATGTCATTCAGAATGTATAAAAAGCAGGAATCTATTAAAAGTAGGAATCTATTTAACCAAGGTATGAATATCTATTAAAAGTAGGAATCTATTTAACCAAGTTATGAATATCTCCTGACACATATCTCACTAATGTCGTATTGGGGTTTGGTTTATCCGAGACGATGTCAATCGATATTGAAACTGATATCAATTGATACTAGAGAAATTTTGCTTTAGTTTGAATTTTCCCCAAGAATCTAAAAGGAAGGAGATGAGTTGCAGCTGTTTGAGTCTCACAACTCGACGGCTCCGATCATCCTAACAACTTATGCATGTCTAATCGTTTAGATGCTCTTTTAGAGTTTGGTTCCCTTTGTCTTTGAAGAATTGTGGGTTTACAATGAATTATAGTTGGAATTTAAAGCTGCTATTTATTTCTGGTTCATTTCTGAAAGAGAGTTGAAGCGTTGACTACACCTAAAAGAAATAATTATGGTGCAACTCAAATATTTTAAAATATGCGAGCAGAAAAGTGGGATCATCTGTCGATACAGTCCCAAGTACCCAGACAAAGGAAGATACATACAACAAGAAATTAGGATATTAAGCTCAAATAAGAAGCATATCAAATGCTTAATTTTTTCATAAATTGTGTTCAATCGGACCCTTGCATTCAAGAACTGACTAAAATTGCAGTAAAGAGTTTTTAGCTTATCCAATTATTAATCTAAGTTGGTTTGTATTTTTTAAGTATCTTTTTAAATATATTATCGATAGATTTCTATTGCATCAGCTACTTTTTTATACAATATTTTGGCAAATGTGATAAAAAATTCCATGAATTATTCCAGAATAACATCTCTAACCACTACTACTTATCCTAGTGATTTTCAGTAAAATTTAATTATTTTTTTAAATTTCTGAAGAAGTGAATGATACGAATTCAACAAAATGTGCAATATTCTTGATATTGCCGATACCAATACTATAAACTTTTGCCTGACATTGATAGTCTTTACGAGATTTTGAACCTTGTTTATAACCACTTCATAGTGCATGTGTTTGCTGACAGTGATAGGACTTTTGAACAAAAGGTTGTATGCTTCCAGTCTGAAAGGACTGTTATTGTGAGTCGCTGGGAGTATGAGTTTATGATAGTTTGCTTTACTACATTCTGGAGTATACATTAAAAATATCATACACCAATTTTTTTTTTCTAATTAGTTCTGTGACCAAATTCTCATGCACTCTGCTAAAAAAACAAAAAAAAAAAAAAAAAAGAACCCCTCAATATTACTTTTAGTATTGGTCTCATTGTCCTTGATGTTTTCAGCAATGGATCATTACAGCAAATGCAACTTATTGAAAGCTTATGCAAAACTGTTATTGTATAAAAAATCCACCGATTTTCTTTTAGTTGGATTCACATCTTTTTCAGTGTATTCCAGAGCAGCTTTGTGGAGAGGAAATGTAGAGATGCATTTGGAAAGGGTAATAAGGATTTTGTTCTATCCTACATTCCTACTCTTCTTCCAAGCAGGAGCATAATAATACTGAAAAAATGAGGAATTATTTGAATTACATGGTTACATCATTTGGGGTATAATATGGTGAAATGTGCTATCTTAATTCTGTTTCCATGTTGTGCTGGCCTTTTATGTTGTGATGTTTCTATAAAAAAGTTTGATTTGGAAAACTTAGTTTCTTATAATTCATATATTGTGTTAGCAATGCTGTTACCACTTCTGTTTTCATGTCAAAGTATATCTATATCATCTATTTTACTTATCTATATATTAGGAGAATTTAATTGTGCCTTTGAGTTGAAATTGCTTATAGTTTAACTTCTGATTCTTTGTAATCTTCATCATTGTTATGCAACATTTATTATCCCTCTATAGATATATAGTGCCAACTTGCTATAGATAATATTCAGTAGATGCTTCTTTTTACTATTTCAATCATGTAGTTGTGTTATATGAAATTTCATATGCGTGTGTGATTTTCAGTAATCAGTGATCAGTTGTGCTAATCTGAGCTGTTTTTAGTGTATGCTAAAGCTTCACATACATGCAAGTCCTTTTTCAATACCATTTTACTTTGTCATTTGCACCTTAAGCGGGCATTGAAGATTTTATTTCAGTTGGTGCACTTCATACCGTCTGTGTACTTGATCATATTTCTTCTTTTGAAAAAAAAAATACTTGATCATATTTCTGAAAATGAATATGCTGCTGAGACTAGTGCAGAATTCAAGCCAGGGGAGCCAGTGTTAGATTGGGCTTCAAGAAAACAGATTGCTTTAGGCACAGCTCGTGGTTTAGAATACCTTCATGAACATTGTAATCCCAAGATTATTCATCGTGATGTCAAAGCTGCTAATGTCTTGCTGGATGAGGATTTTGAAGCAGTCGTTGGGGACTTTGGCTTGGCAAAAGTGGTGGATGTAAGGAGGACATCTGTTACAACCCAAGTCCGTGGAACCATGGGACACATTGCACCTGAATATTTATCTACAGGAAAGTCATCAGCGAGGACTGATGTTTTTGGGTATGGGATTATGCTTCTTGAACTTGTTACAGGACAACGTGCAATAGACTTCTCACGCTTGGAGGAAGAAGATGATGTATTACTGCTCGATCATGTAAGATTATAAAACCCCTGAATTCTCAAATCTCACTTTCGACCTGCTTATCTGATAGACATGGTTATTTTTCTTTTGAGCATTTACTTTATCATTAGTTTTATCCTGCCTTGTTTCTTGGAAATATATGGTTAGTTTCGTTAGTTGCCTCTGGAAGATATGGGGTATGTGCTTTGCTGCTGCTGTATGGTTCTTGTTACTCAGCTAATTAATATATCGTTTAGGCGTTTATATTTGCAGTGCCTCACAAAATGGTACTTTCTTCTTAGAGATACTAATGCGGACACAGAAGTTTAGGTCAAAGATTTAGCAAACAGACCAAGTATACTAATGCACCCACACTATATATTACACACACATACTATTAAAGTTCATGTTGCCGCTGCACCAAAACTTCAAAGGTTGGTGATGGTTGAGAGTAATATTTTTATATTCTAATACACTCCCATAGGGCGAGCGACCTTTTTATGGGGCGAAGCCTGGGTTTTTTACACAACGGTATTTGTTTTTTTAAAATCAGCTTTTAATTGTGCGCCTGGTGGGAATTGAACCTGCATTGCTATGATGCCATAGTAAAGTCCCTTCCACTACACTAAAACGAAGTTGTGAGAGGGTTGAGGGTAATATATTTATATTCTAACATATACAATAACATTATCCCTCAAAAAATGTTGTAAACATCGAGAGTTTAAATATTGGAATCGAGCCATCATACGAGACATGATAAAGAAATTAGCAAGTTGACGAGGTCAGAATGTAGAGAAGACTAGTAGTGTATGTTTCCTTAAAATGATAGCCGAGGACAATGTGACACTCAAATTCAATATGCTGTCCCATCATGAAACGCTACGTTGGTAATGTGATTTGCACTCTTTGTTATCACAATACAGAAGTGTGGGACTAGGCCTACACACACCTATATATACACGCACCCATATATGCAACTAGTGGAACCAAAATTATCTCACAGGTTGTCGACGACGTTGCCTGATATGCTGATTCTGTGATGGATTGGGTGGCAACTCTTGATTCTTGTTCTCTCTAAAATCAAATCAGTCACTGAAAAATATACGCAAATGAGCAGTAAACTCTGTCTTTGAAATCTTCCGCCTAAGTAGCATCATAATACAAAGGATCAATGTTGAAGTCAGGAATGGTAAACTCCTTTGCAAAGCGCCATATAGAAAGCATAAATTTGAAGCAAATCAACCCAATTCATGGAGAGAGGATGAGTTTGAAATGACTAACAATATATACTACTAACATGTTGGATGTCAGGACATGTAACATTTCAATATAGTAATGAGCACACGATTTTTCAACGACGAGTACAATTATTTAGTGGAACAGAGAGGGTTGACATTCAACTTATGCCGTATATCGGCAAGCCAGTTTAGCAAGTAAAAGTATAGGCATGTTTTGATTGAAATATGTAAACAAATAAACCCTAAAAGCATGCTTTATTCATTAGAGAAGAGAGATATAAATAGAATACAAGGTGGGTACGGGTATACGGGTAATAACCCATAATAATAACCCAACTTAACACTCTTCCTCAAGCTGGAGTATAGATATCTAACATGCCCAACTTATTACATAAGCTAGAAAACACCTGAGGTGAGACAGCTTTAGTAAGGAGATCCGTTAACCGCTTCAAAGAAGGTGTGAACTAGAAAGTAACCACCTTCTTGGTCCAAACATCCCTAACGAAATGACAGTCAACCTCAATGTGCTTTGTTCTTTTATGGAATACAAGATTTTGGGCATTGTATTGTAAATAGCAGATTGATTATCACAATGCATAGGCATTAGTCCAGGTTGTCTAAAGCCAAGCTCCATCAGTAGATTTTTTAACCAAACTATCTCACATTCAGCATGAGTCATAGCTTTATACTTTTACATTCAAGCGAGATACAACATCTTGCTTCTTACTCCTTCAAGTCACAAGATTTTCTCCAACAAAGGTACAATACCCAATAGTAGACTTCCTATCTCTTGTGTCACCAGCATAACCTGAATCAGAGTATCCGAAAATGTGTACATGTTCATGTCTCCTATACACCAGGCGTTTCCCTGGACAACTCTTGAGATAAGTCAGAATCTTTAGCCTAGCTAACCATGAGCTTCACGCTAACCATTGAGCTTCTCTGGGATGATGCATGATCCAACTCAGTACACCAACAGAAAGTTATATCTGGCCTAGTAATTGTGAGATAGATCAACTTCTCAATCAATCTCTTAAATTGTCCTGGATCATCAAGTGTGTGACTGTCATCAAATCATAAGTCCATATTGGCTTCCATTGGAGTACTAGTAGGTTTGCACCAAAAGTCCTATTTTCTCTAGAAGATCTATAACATATTTTCATTCAGAAAGAAGTACATTATGTTTTTTATGTGCAACTTCAATTCCTAAAAAGTATTTAGGTCTTCCCATGTCTATGGCTACAAAATGGCGTTTAAGATACTCCTTTGTCTTCAATAGCCCAACTAAATCACTGCCGGTTAGCAAAATGCCATCAACATACACTGTCAGAACTACGATGCCAGTCCTTGTGCGCCGAACAAAGACAGAGTGATCTGAGTGACATCGGTGAAAATCAATGTCAGAGATGGCAATGCTGAACTTCGCAAACAAACGCCTTTGAATTTAAGGTCATATATAGCCTTCTTGAGACGACAGATTGTATTCTCCGCCTGAGCAACATAACCTGGAGGTTGCTCCATGAGCACCTCCTCATGAAGATCTCCATATAAAAATGACTTCTTGATATCCAATTTAACAAGGGTCAGGACAAGTTAACAGTAACAGAGAATAAAATCTTGATAAAATTCATCCGGGTAACTAGCGAGAATGTCTCAAAATAATTGACGCCAGGGGTCTGATTATAGCCTTTGTCACGAATCTGGCCTTATACTGATCCACCGATCCATCTGGGCGATACTTTAAAGTATAGACCCAATGACATCCCATTACGTCATTTGTGGGTGCCGAAACCAACTCCCAAGTTTCACGAGAAATTAGAGCATCCATCTCCTCATCCATGACTTGCTTCCGGGAAGATACCAATAAAGCCTCCTCACAAGTTCTGGGTATAGAGTTAGAGGAAAAGGATAGAGCAAACTGGCGAAAAATGGGGTGAAGATGATCATAAGAAGAGAAATTCAAAATAGGATGATCCATGTAAGATCATTTACCTTTTCGAAGGATAATGAGAACATCAAGATTAGAGGGAGATACTGATAGTTAAGGAGGAGGACCATCTACTAGAGAGGGGTTGGTTGAAACTGGTTCAGAGGAAGGAACTTTTTGGCGATGAGTGTATACATATCTGAAATCCCGAATCAACGTTGAGACAAGTAGCTTTGAAGTGTCTACCGACGACACTCGCGAGGAATTAGTAGAAGTAGGTACATGCAACAGCACAGACCGTGAAGGAGGAACAGTTTCAGACGCAGTAACAGGAACCTGTGGAGAGAAGTATGAAGCAGACTCAAAGAACGTGACATCAATATGCACAAAATACTTCATGGTAGAGGGATTATAACATTGGTATCCTTTTTGAGTTCTAAAATACCCAACAAAGACACTTGATAGATCTAGGAGACAATTTATCTAGCCCAGGAGACAAGTCCCGAACAAAATAAGTATAACCAAAAACATGAGAAGTCATGGAGAAAACACTCTTGTTAGGATAGACGGGAGAATGGAATTTTCCATAAAGAATCAAGGAGAGCATTCTATTAATCAGATGACAAGCACTAAATACAGCATCAGACCACAGATATTATAGAATACACATGTATCATCATGCTCCTAGCAACATTTAGAATATGCCTATGTTTGCATTCAGCAACTCCATTTTGTTGGGATGTATGAGAGCAGGATGTCTGATGAATAATCTTTTTTTTAACAAAAGACATACACATTATTTTTAACATACTCCAAGACATTGTCAGTACAAAGCATACGAATGAAAGTAGAAATTGATTTTTTATTTCATTAAAAAACAGTTCAATAACACTGATAACTTCTGAGCTCTCTTTTAGTATGTACAGCCAAGTCATGCGAGAGAAGTCATTAACAAAAAACAGAAAATGTCTAAAACATTTTGATGGAAGGCACACGACTGGACCCCAAACATCGGAGTGGACTAACTCAAACGCAGAGCTACTGCGATTATTGACTTGACTCTGAAAGGTAGCACGATGATGTTTACCTAACTCACAAGACTCACAACTAAAGAAACAGAAGACTCAATAGGAACGACAGATCGAAGCTTTTGCACCGAAGGATGACCTAAGTGTCAGTGTCAGAGTAGAACGAGATCAGGATGATCTGCAATCAAGCCAGTAGGTGTCACTTGGTCGTCTAAATAGTATATGCCTCATCGCTCATGCCCCTAACCAATCCTCTTCCCAGTCGACATGTCTTAAAATACACAATGAGAAGGAAAAAATATTATTTTATAGTTATTATGTTTGGTAAACTAATTGATAGACAAAAGACTAACAGAGAACTTTGAAACGTACAAGACATCAGTAAGAGTTAAGGACGAAATAGCCTTAAGTATCCCATTGGCTAATACAGGTTACTGGGTACCATCAGCAATTTTAATCAGAGGGTAGGTATTGAAATATAAAATAAATTTTTGTTTAATACCTGTCATGTGGGATGAGGCTCCTGAGTCTAAAATCCAGGATTTTTAAGAAGAGATAGTATAGAGGTATGATAGTATAGAGGTGCATACCTGAAGGGGATGCATGAGTTTTTGAATGACTGTTCTGAGAGAACTCTAAGTATCGTAGTCTATCATACTCTTTCCACGATAGTATAACAGCAGAAGAACCAGAAGAACCAGGATGAGCAGATGAAGGAACATGAGGAGTATCATAAGGGGCAGGAGGATCTGAGTAAGCTAGTTGTGCTCACTCAGGTCTATCAAATTTCTCCCAGCACTTCTCAGAGTTGTGGTTACTCCGTCCACAATGCTTACAGTGCCTAGGCCCCTTGTCAGGAGCACTCTGTCTGTCACCAGTGAAACTTGCTTGTATCCAGGTATTAATAGATTTATATGGTAGTGGTCCAATAGAATACCCACCGGTGAGGCGTGGCTCACTTGCAAGTGTTTGGGTTGGGTTATGGAAGGTCTTAGGTTTAGGACTCTGCTATGGCCTTTGTTTTGAGATAGTATGTGAGAGTAATATCGACCAATGAGGCCTGACTCACTGGTTCCAGGCTCAAGATTGGGCTAGGGCCGGAGAGATATTGCTAACATGTAGTGCATGTGCTATAATTTTTGTATACTATATATGTTATTTAGTTGTATTGGTACCTTAGGAATGTGGAGGATCTGGCATAAAATTTAGATAAATGAAATAATCTTGCTTGTGGTTTAATTAATTTTTTTATCTGACTGCACATTTTCTTTCATTTGTAGCGAAACTGATCCTAGTTACATTGTAGCATTTGATTACATCTATGACGAGAGCCAACTGTAGCCTAAACCCAATGCGGAACCTAATTGATTTAGTTATGAATTTGAATTTCTAGACCAGCATTCTTGCATGGAGTCTGTTTGGTGCTTCTGCGAATAAATGGAGTACTTGTTGTGCTCGGTTTGGATATACGATAAAACAGTAATTGTTTTCAGGCCTATGGTACTGTACTGTAAATATTTTCGTATTTTCATGATCTTTGTATAATAATCTAAATAACCTGACAATTCGACTTTAATGATCATAAAGCCTGTAATCCAAGAATTCAACTTTAATGGTGAAATCATGCTTTCTGACAGTTGGGATAATTCCACTATTGTTCTGCTTACAAGGGGCAGTCGATCTTTTCAGTACTAGTAAGATTACAATTATTTCAGAGAAATGGAAAAAATGTTGCATGCTCTGACGAATTGTATGTAAACTCTTTCTTATAATCCAAGGTCAAGAAGTTGCAGCGGGAAAAGAAATTAGATGCCATTGTGGACCGCAACCTAAGTAGGAACTACGATGGCCAAGAAGTAGAAATCATGATCCAGGTGGCGCTCCTCTGCACTCAGGTGTCGCCCGAGGAGCGGCCGACAATGTCCGAGGTCGTCCGAATGCTCGAAGGGGAGGGTCTGGCAGAGCGGTGGGAGGAGTGGCAGCATGTTGAAGTCAACCGGAGACACGAGAATGAGAGGCTGCAGAGGAGGTTCGATTGGGGCGACGATTCAGTGCACAACCTGGAAGCAATCGAGCTGTCCGGTGGAAGATGAGGCGAGCTTAGGACTCGAAATTGGACCTCTGAAGTTTCTGTTTGGAGTGTGAAGGAGAAAGAAGCCAGTCTTTTTTCTTACTCGATTGTTGTTGTTGTTTTTAGACGAGATATTGTTGATTTAAATTGTACAAATGCCTTGAGCTCATGCCTCAATCATCCTTCTCTACTTACTGTATGGTGGATACTTGTAATATGGTATGCTTTAAATTTTTACAAGAATTTTTATTTAGTATTTGTAATTTGGACATGTATGTTTACTTACATGTACATGTAGAAATATACAGATATAAATTGGAATCAAATTTGCCCGCTTCGAAATGAGAGATTGAGATCAGTTTGCCATGCAGTAATGAGCTATACTGATACAATTTGCAGTCGAGAGTTTTATTGACTTCGTTTTATGGTTCCAGATTTTAGATAGTTAAAAATAAATTTCTCTGGGACTTCTCTTTTATATATCTTTGCATTTCGGTTTTCACGAAGAGTTGGCATTAAAATAGTAAACGTAATATTTTTAGAATTATGTAACCACGTTTTTGGACGTGAACTGATCTCTCTTTTTCTCTCTCTCGGACATAATTTGAAGCACCTCGGCCCTTTTTTCATTAAAAAGTCATTAGCTCAACAAGCAATATTGGCGTGTTTGGTTGCAAGGAAGTGGGCGGAAGTAAGGAAATGGAGAAGTATAATTGCTCACTTCCCTATCCATTCAAACACTGGAAAAAGAAAATGAGAAAACATCTTTCCTTTTCTCTTTTCTTTTTACACAATCACTTCCTCATTTTCAGAGTGTTACAGTTAATTTGTGATTATGTAAATCTCACTTGCATTCTAATTACAATCTAATTTTTATTTTTTTAATTATTTTTAATTTAATAATATTTTGCAGTTTCACTTTCACATTACCATCCAAACACTGGAAAAGACATAATATTTTTCAAACCCCACTTCCCAACAACATCCAAATATCGAAAAACTCACTAACCAATTCTCAAGTTTCAAAGGGAACTATTACTACTTCGTTACTTCCTCAATTCCACCCCTAACCAAGCGCCCTATAAGGAAATATAGAATATAGAGCCTCTCCTCTCACACAAAATGCAAAACCAACACAACTAACATTTCCTCCAATTCTCTCGACTCTGGTTTGCTTAATTCCCAAGCCTTTCAAGCTTAGATCATCATTGTTTCACATGTGCTTCTTGCACACCAATTTTCAAACGCAAATTGATCCATCTGCCAACAACCTGACGTCACGGCCAGCTACACGCCAGCCTGATAAGTGCAATTGATTCACACACTTTAACTTCTGAGTTCTGATCAAGTAAACAAAATACCAGGAACACAAGCAATACTAAGAAGTCAACACAATACATATATATTATATCGATAAAATAGAACATTCTAGATAAAAAAAGTGGGGCCCGGTATCTGACATCGCATTCCCATTACACGTGTCAATGACCTAATTGGCCTCCGCGGTAATGACTCGGTTTAGCCCAGAAATTAGTCATTGTTCACTGATTAAACACAAATATAAATACTAATCCTCAACGCGAAAAACCTCATTTTTCCTTCAACACAAAGCAGTTGGCTTCTTCTACGATGGTTGCTCGCACTGCTTCAATCGATGCTTTAGCCATGGCGGGAGTTGACTGCGACAAAGCGGCTATAGACTTTGATATGTTGGATAGTTTCTTCTATCCTTACATGATAGAAGGCGAATCGTGCGGCTGTGTCAGAGTTGTCGCGACATTTCTCTTCAAGTTGTCGAAAGCTTGCAGAATCTGGCAAGAGGCTGTACTGGGCGCGCGCTGAATTGTCAATATTGGTTTTCGAGAATGTTCGTGCTGCATGATTATGTCGAATCAGTCATGGCTGGATGAAATTCCGACATTGTATGCAAATGTTTGAAGGGGACGAATGGAATGATCCCACGTTCGAGGTGGACGAAGAAGAGGACGAGGATCGGAGAAGAACAAAGAAATTTCAGAAGTCAAAAGAGGAAAGAAAAGAAGGAGCATCTCCATTGTTACAGTGTGTGTATGGTTGATGGGTTGTAGTTACAATTGAATTATGTGTAATGATATTAAAAATATATAATATTGCTAAGTTTGCTTCTGAAGAAGTCTAAATGCCTTGAGTGTGACTCATATTTATTTGTCTTTGCATTATAAAATTGTTAGGAATTTTGGAGTTTAGGGTTGTCAATCAAACATACAAATCTAAAACTTAAAATCTAATAAGCTTGGACGTTATATTATGGGGAATTTGCGGTTTAATTTAGAGTGAAAAAAAGATCATTTGGGGTGCGTTTGGGTTCCTAATAAAATCACAAAAATACGTGATTTTACGTGAATTTTGAAAAGTAATTCAAGATACCTTTCAAGTGAGTATTTGGATACATAAGAAAAGTGGTTGTGTATCTTATTTTGACTTGATTACTATTTAAACCAAATAATGAATTAAGTTTGTCCAACTGGAAATTGGGTAATTATTATAAAGAGAACTTCAGAAAATAACTCTTGAGGCATTGTATTACTAAATAATCTCCTATTCCATTTTGTGTTTTACTCTCCATTCCATGTGGATTTCTATCTTTCATCTACTTTCTTTTCAAATTCAAAATTGTTTTTATTGTATCGTCATGAATGGCCCTGTCTCTCTAGCATACTTGAATTTAGGATATTGTGTACTATACCAATGAGTCTGGGGTATTAGAGTAGTATTAGAATTAGATAAATTTTTTTTTTATTTTTTTTGTGGCAAACTCATGTTGTTTGCTCCATCATGAGTTTAAGGGGTGTTAAGAGTAATATCACGATTAGAATACATATTGTAATTGAACTATATTAGGAGTAAAGTTTTCATTATTATGCAATTATATTATATATTCAGTTTTTTCTTGCTCGCACTGCTTCAACCGATGCTTTAGCCATGGCGGCAGTTGACAGCAACAAAGTGGACTTTGACTTTGATATGATGGATAGTTTCTTCTATCATAGAAGGCGAATCCTGTGGCTGTGTCATAGTTGTCGCAACATTGCTCTTCAAATTGTCGCATACTGGGGGCGCGCTGGATGAAATTCCCGGGACGAAACAAATTTGCCATGAACCGAAGAAGACCGGAGAAGAAAAAATATATTTTTGAAGACAAAAGAGGAAAGAAAAAGAAAGAGCATCTCCATTGTTATAGTGTGTGTTTGGTTGATGGTTTGTAGTTACAATTGAATTATGTATCATGGAATGAAAAATCTATAATATTGCTAAGTTTGCTTCTGAAATCGTCTAAATGCCTTGAGTGTGAGTAATATTATTTGTCTTTGCATTATAATTGTTAGGGTTATCAATCAAACATACAAATCTAAAACTTAGAATCTAATAAGCTTGTAGGGTGTATTTGGGTGCCTAATAAAATCACAGAAGTACGTGAATTTTGAAAAGTAGTTCAAGATGATTTCAAGTGAGTATTTTGAGATAAGGAAATATGAAAATTTCCTAAAGATATTAATAGAAATTTTAGATTCCGTGATTATCTTATCTTGGTAAATGGTTGTGTTTCTTATTTTTACTTGATAGCTATTTAAACTAAACAATGCATATTTAGATTCTTTAAAATCCTAAAATTTTTGATCCTATAACTTTCAAATCTATAAAATTAAAAACTGATTTTTTTTTATAATTAAATAATCTAAATACAACTTAGAGAATGTTCTAGTTCTATTCTCTAACAGTAAAAGTTCGTCCAACTGGAAATGTTCCATTTTGCGTTTTGCTCTCATGTCATGTGGACTTTCTATCTTTCATCTCTTTCCTTTGCAAATTCAAAAATATTTTATTTGTATACTCTCACTCTTATCTTTTTCCCCTTGCCTGCAAACTCCCTTCTTTTATCTCTTTTTTTTCCAAATTTGAAAATACTCTTATCTGAAACTAGCTATTTTATCTTTTTTCTAATTATTGAAATCTCTCTCATCATCTTTTTTTATTTAAAATTCAAAATTGTTCTTATCTGTAAACTCTCAATTTTATCTTTGTTATCTTTTTTTTTTTTTTTTCCAAATGAGAAAACATTCTTATCTACAAACGCTTCTCATTCTTTAATTCTTATAATTTTTTGAGGATATTCAGCTCTCACTCTTCCATGCAACCTGAATGACCGAACTAGGTTCTCTTCCCCTCTCTTCTCCCCTCCTTCTTAATTCTTCCAAAACCAAATTTTATGTTAGGATTTAACTAATAGGTTGTTATCCTAGATGATTATTTCAGTATATTTTTTTCCATGATTATTTTCTTTTTTTTTTAAATTTGTTTTTATATCTTTTCTCGGTGGCTGTGTCTCTCTAGCATACTTGAATTTAGGATTTTTGGTATACTTTGATCTTTTGATATATGATGCTATATTATGTGAAAGAAAATTTCTCCCTTTTTTGTATACATGTTTTAGGTTTTAGTCAATTATTCTATACTTATTGGTTGGTATAATATTTTTACAGGTTAACAGGAGAAGGCAAAGTCCACAGAAGATAATAATTATTTGAGGATATTCTCTGAGGTATGTGTATTTGTCATGATTATGATTTCAATACAAGAGGAAGATCTAATGGTTTAGATATAAATAAATAAATAATAAAAAATAAATATGTGTTCAATGTGAAAATTGTTATGGATTAATTGTTTTAGGTTTTTAAGATATAAATCTCTAACAAATTTTATATTTTAATACTAGTCTTTAACAAATTATTATTTGTATATTATTGCCAACACCCCAAAGGAAAAAAAAGAAAAGAAAAAAGAGAAAAAAAAAACCCACCCATCCCACTCATAACAAAAGATATAATATTTATCTTAATTACAAATTCAGTTTATTTTTTCATCTTAATTACAAATTCAGTTTATTTTTTCCTCAGCAAATGGCGCTTAATCGTTCAGCTTCAATGGATGCTTTAGCCATGGCAGGGGCAGACTATAGAGAGGATGGTATAGATTTGGAGAAATGGGATAGTTTTTACTATCCGTATATGTTAGAAAGCGGTGAGTCATCTTGTTGTATTTCAGCTGTGGCCAAAATCCTTTTTACATTAACAAAAACTTGTAAGTTTATACGGAGATTTATATGCAATTGTAACAGGTCAGGTTGAATATTTAGTATGAGTGATCTCTCCTATTTATACATGGAGATTGATTGTAACTAGTGTGGAGGAGTTTTTATACATTTTATGTTGTTATTGATCAATAAAGTTATTTGATTTTGAAGCTACATTTTTTGTCCAGTGTTTGTATTTGTGATCTTATGCCAAATACTTTATGAGTTATGTTGTATTCTTTTGTTCACGCGTTAACGATGCTAGATGGAACTAGAAGTAATTATTAAAAAAAACTTAAATGGAAAATATTTATCAAATAATTTAGAAACAACAAATTGAAAAAGATCTTATTAACAACAATAATCACTTCTAATTAAACAGAGTCCAAATAATAAAAACTTCTAGTATTAAGTCTGTATTTGAATTTTCTTTCTTGTCAGAAAGATACTTTATATAGAAATAAGTATTTTAAGGTCAAATTAATATAAGTATAAAAATAGATATAAATATACAAAATCTCCAAGTTTAAGAGGCAGCCATGAGTGTTGAAGGGCCTCGTTTTGTAGTTCAGTTGGTCCCCTTCCCCATGAGTCCAAAAGTCTAAGTTGTGCCCCAAATATACTTCAATGCGCGTTTAAAGGGGGACTCTTTTTCTAGACCAAAAGTCAAGTTGTGTCCTTAATGCAATTCAGTCACTTAAGATCTAAAAACTTAATGTGAAAACTTTAACTTCAAAATTCAGATTCTATATATTATTTATATTTTTGATTTTTTTTTAGAATATAGCCAGTAGTCTCATGTAAGTGGGATTTTTTTTTTTTGGCTTTCACCGGGGACTTCTGGCGAGCAAACTCAGAGCTTGGACGGGGCGATATTAAGAGAGGAAAAATATTCGTGAAGCGGTGTTCAAACCTAGATATCCTGCCCACTGCAAAAAAAAAAAAATTATCACTATCCTAAAGTGACACTTATTATATTTTTTATATTAACTATACAATTCATCATGATAACTAATATATAGAGCAATGATGTTCAGTTTCTTTTGTTTACAGGTCATGTGTGCTCTCTAAGAACAACTCAACCATGACGAGCAAAATGATAATTAAAAACAAAAAAGGAAAAAGGTAACGATCGAGTAAGAAGTAGACTAGTTAATAAGATTGAATTTCAATTTTAGAAAAAAAGGAAATTTTCATTAGAGTTTTGGGTCAACTTTTGTTTAAACTATAACCAATCACCTCTGATGTGAGACTAATCTCATGCTTTTTTTTTCCCTTTCACAATGAACTCGTGGATTCATTCTAACCGTGTTAAAATTTTCAGATGAGAATTATCTCTTTAACTAGAAGACATATTCTGACATTAGTAATATCTAAATGTCTTAAATCCTTCCTTCTCCTTAGTTAAGTGAATACTTAAGCTCTCAACGAGTATAAATCAACCTAAGTCATCCCTATTTTCAAAAAAGAATTAAATTACACAGACATTTTCATTCCACGATGTCGGCCATTAGGCAGGCCCTGAATTTCTCCCCAGTGGTCCTCTGTTTGAACCCGATGACCGTGAATTTAACTAGGAAAAAAAATAAACATCACTACCTATAGGCTGATCACGGGGTCACAACACGAAATTATAAGAAACAAAGCAAAAAAAAGACTAAAAAATAAAATAAAACAGAACATGGTCAATGAACTGATCACACAAATGAGTAATCAGTCAAACATCCACGTCATCTCTCTTGTGAACGCGGTTGCTACGACTTGCAAGCTTATTTGAATGAATTCTCAAGCTTCTCCGAACACATACTTTTTATTTGTATAAAATATTTAAAGAGAGCATGTGTTGCACGCGAGACCTTAGTATATATGTGTTTCAAGAGCTATCTAACTGGTATACATGCCAAAAACTACTCTATGTCCATGGCATCGTGCACTGCTAACATGGCATCGTGCACTGCTGACAGCCATAATGTCAGTTCTCCAACGAAGAGAGAATGAAAAGAGAGTTGATGGCTTGGGCCAAGGCCGTTGCCTCCTCAATCACAGCTCGCCATTGGCGACTGTGAGATTATCAGAAGAACTAAAGTGTAGATAGAAGATTTTTCGTTGCCTGTCTTGAAATTAGAGGACGGTCTAAGTTGATATTGAAGGAGATGTAACAGCTTCCCTTTTAACTGCCCTTTCTGGCCTTTCGCATGCATCTCATTTGGGTGCGCTTTTGTTTTTCTGAGGGGCCTCAATATTTTTGAGGGAAGGGGTTTTGAGCTGCTGGATGTTTCTGAGACTGTTTGGTCCTCTGGTTGTAGAGATAATATCATGTTTGTTGTACTATATAGGAAATTTGAACAACAAAGATGATTTATATTTTTCGTGTCCTTTGCTTTGTGAAAGTTTTATTTTCAGCGAAGATTCATGAAAATTCTCTTTATTAGATTTGTCATCAAACTTAGATCTTTTGTTGGTTAATTTTTTTTTTTTTTTTTTTGGCAGTACAAGAAAGCTGACACCGATTTCTCTTAAACCCCTACTCCTATCAACTAACCTGGTTAGGTTGTACAGTTCAGAAGATAGGTTACCCATAAACATACTCTGAGCCTCATAATGTCATGAAATCTTCCAGTGCATTCTCTTTGTGTAAAGATTTTGAGGAGGGCGACAATCCGTCAAGATAATAATTAAGCTTCACAATTTAAAAAGATTTCTCTACCGTAACTCCTTTAGAGCTCCATAAAGTCATGAAATCTTCCGGAACATTCTCTTTGTGAAAAATATGAGACTCTCCATGCTTCATGTAATTGTAACCAAATTTTGACATCTTGTAGTAGATTAGGAGCACAACCATCTACTCCGAAACCCTTCCTGATGGCCCGAATAATTCCAAGCGCTTCACCTTCAATCTCTAGAGCTTTGTAGTCCCAATGTGAGCCATTGCCACCTTGATAACATTCCACGCGGCGATCATTTCAGTTAGTGGTACCAACACATCAAACAATAGTATGCTCAGTATCAAGATGAGCCTGCTAGTGATCTCTCACCACAAACCAAGCTCCTCCTCTGCTACTTGAAGTAAACACCGAGTCATTAAACTTAACCTTTGAGCCACTGGGTTCGATTCATGTGTGTAAGCCACACACACATATTATAAAAGAGTCAATCTCGCATTGACACGTGATATTGTCCCTCTTATAATATTATAAAACGTTCAAAGACTTTAAAACTTTGTCCCCTTAAAATCCGACATCTTCTCTACGTGTCAACGCGGAATTGGCTCTCCTCGGAGGTGGGTTGGGTTGGGGGGGGGGGGGGGGGGGGGGGGGGGGGTGGGCAAACCACAATATAAGAACGACAAGGGAGTGAGACCCACCCAACAAAAGGAAGTGATTCGGTTGATTTGTGTTTTATGCATTCAAGATTAATCCTTGAGTTATTTTCCTTTCGGGTTTTTTGGATATCACCCCCTTAAGTTATTTGTATTGGAAATGTCTCCTTCAAATCTTTCTATTTAGAGATTCCCCCTTAACAATTGTGAGTTCTTTGAAATTAATTCTCTCCACTATCCCGCAGTCTGAATTTCTTTTTTCACTCAAGATCTAATCTACTGAAATTATACTTTTAGAACTTACTTGAGTACCCAATTAAAATGAATTGAATACCACCTTTCTTAATTATATTTTCTCAACTGTTATCTCTCTTTTACTATGATCTATTTTTATTATTGCTTCCTTTTCATGAAAACATGACTTGCAGTGTTATTAAGCACATACAAGACTCAATTATGACACATACTTGCCTCTATTTACGATGAAAAATTTTGCTGCTCAATATTGTGACATAAGCTGCATGAAATCTAGTGAGTGACATCGAATTACATTTGATATAAGATGCACTAGAAAGCTTTTAGGTTTTTCTTTCTCTTTCTCTTTCTGTTCTTTTTCTATTATTTAAGTCCAAAAGCACGGAAAAGAAGGGATGGGTTTGGTTGTGTATGGGTTTGGGAAATCCCAACCTGGGGGGCAACACCCAATTTAAACCCAAGGGCTGGGATTGGATCCTTCGCGCGAAGGGCTGTGATAGTCCTTCGCGCGAAGGGTCGTCCATCATAGCAGCTGATGGACGACCAGGAGTCAGAGAGAAGGAAAAAAAAATGCGTTGTGTGGGCCTCACAAAATACGTTTTTTATTTTCTTTTACTCTTTCCTGCTCCAGGCTGTCCATCAGCTGTGATGGACAGCCCACAGTGTAAATGATCATCACCTGATCCTTCACGCGAAGAAATCAACCCCAGCCCTAAACCCAAGGGGTTCTTAATATATTATGAAAAAAACATAACAATATAAATATTATAATTTGCATTTATTCATTGTAGGCAGAAATATATATGGTTATATACCAACTTAAGCCCTGATTAATCTTTACTTAACAAATAGATCTCGTCTTTATTGATTATGTTTGGTTATGTTAGTATTAACCTGAGCAAAAGCTTAGCCCCAATGCTGAAACGAGGATTTATCTTTGGTGGAGGATCTGGGCCGCCTTCTCCAAATGAGCAGGGCCAGGAGGATTCCCTTGATGGGAAGAAGTTCAGAGGGCCGGATGTTGGTCCTGTGATAAATGAGGAGTTCTTGATGAACGCTATAGGCGAAGGGTTTGGGAACAGTTGCCTAATTGAGTTTGCAGAGTTTTTGGGTCGGTTCCCCCTGGTGGGTCGCAGGAACGAAAGCGAGGAAAGAAGAAATAGGGTTACTATAGAGGCTGAAGGCGGAGGAGTGAGAAGAGGGAGCTTAGAGAGGAGGGATTAAGATGGACGATCTGCTTCGAAGGAGTTATCTTAGGACAGATCGGGTTGGACTGATTCAACATCGCTATTTAGGTCAAGTAGGCCCCGCATGGAAAGTTGATACATCATCTAAATGTCTAATAGTAAGGTGGCCCCTGTTGGCTTTTTTTTTTTTTCCCCTCCAGGCGGATCAATTTTATATTTGGACATCATTGTTCCCTCCTTTTGGGGATTGTTTCTTTATACTATTATTAATGAAATGCGGGGGCTTTCTTGACCTTAGGGTCTTTTTCTAAAAAAAATATATATTAACCTGAGCAGCCCAACCCGAACTCGAGTTGGCTTACCTAACCCTAATGGAACTCGAATAGAGAAATTTAATGTCGGGTTGGGTTCAGGTTAGCTTTGGGTTTGAGCATCATATTATATGTTTGGGTTGGGTTATGGGTTGGCATTCAATCCGACCCCGAACCCGGCCCATTTGCACCCCATTGAAAATTTTATCTGCCATGAGAGGGTTGAAACGCTGACCTAAATGATCTTTGTATAGCCCAGTGCTACTACTGATATGTGGTCAAGGATAATTGAACACTGTGACCTAGCCCAAAGTAAATTAAGGGTTTTAATCAAAATTCAGAATCAAAGCAGGGGCAAGAACAAATTCACTCTCGGTGCCTGTTCATCACTTGAATAGAATTCCTCACACGCATGATGGTCATCAAACTGACAACTCCTCTGACGTATGATAAGCACAAACAAACAAACAAAGATAAGTACTAAAGCCTGCACAACATGAGTTTTGCTTGCTTGCTTGAAAACGCCAAATCCTTGCTTTTCACCATGGCGGACATGACTTTTAGATGTAATCGTACAATCCAAACATGCATTCATGCAGGTCAAGGATTTCCTCTCGTAGAGCTTTCGTGTTCTACGTACAATTCTCATATAATAAGAATTATATAATCTCACAGGTTTCATGCATGAAACCTCTTAAAGTTTGGACTCGCAACTCGAGTCCTACTGAAAATTCAAGTCTGATGCACCCGTGAGCAAGGAAATTATGTGTCTGTTTGTTGATTAAATTCTCTCATCAAAATAGATTATATCATTTAAAATCAACAACAGATATGAGTGCTTCCATTGATGCTCTAGCCATGGCTGGTGTGGATTATGCAGAGGTCGCCATAGATTTCAACTCAGTCGATGATTATATCCCGCCTCATCTCTTGGCTAAGAATCAAGGATTGATGGACGAAAACGGTGCCTGGAACCAAGGAGTGAAGAATGAGAACGATGCTCGGAGTCAAGGAGTGAAAGATGAGAAAGATGGCCGTAATGGCGTCTGTTTTCACTGTGAACTGAAGGGCGACGAAGAGACGGTGAAGAGGAATTTGGTGGCGTGGGCAAAAGCAGTCTCTTCGTGGGCTCGACGAGAGTTTGAGAAGTGATTCTCGGCAACCATGGCTTCAACAAAGTGTTTTTGCAGAGAAGAATGCCCTAGCTAACCCTAGTATCAGGATTCAAAAAAAAAATTGTTATTATTGTTTTTCTGTAAAAGGATTCGAAATTTGTTGGAAAAATCATTCGTTTTTTTTTTTTAATTTAAATTTTTGTACCCTTCACCATGGGTATTGGGGCACATCCAAATTCTTTTTGAATCTTGTGTGCCAATCTTTACAAAGGTTTGGCTTTATCATTTGTACGGTACGTACATGTACAATTGGTCTACTTATGATAAAAATCCATTTACGTGTTCTTTTTGAATGACATTGAAGATATTAGGTATGTTTAACTCACGTACAAGCCCATTAGATCGAACATGAGTTTGCAATATTGATCCATCTGTTATATATTAAAGGGGTTGAGTACAAATCAACTATATCAAGTTGACTCGAATTATTTACTTTTTCTAATCTATTTTTTCTTTATTGGTATATTGTCGATTAATGTTTTTCTGACTCAATTCTAACTTAAAATATGACTCCTGAGATTAACTCCTCATTAATTACATAAGGGTCGGATGGCATAGAGCCATGAGCTCAAATCTTTGACTTAAATAAATAATGGGTATGAATAAGGGAAATGAGCTTACCTATTTATATTATAATAAAAAATACTTTAGCTATATTTAAAGAATTTCATCTGTCAATTTTGATTTTAAGTGGAATTTCCATGTTTAATTTGAAAAGTTTAGCTGTATTATAATCAGAGATGGTTTAGTAATTTCTTTATTTTTTTAACTGAATAAATAAATATAGCTGGGGAATTTATTCTCTCTGAGTCTCAATAATCTCACTCTTGGTGGTTTTGATTTTTTGATTTTTATTTTCTTATATCTACCAACAATATCCTCTCTCTCTCTCTCTCTGATTTTTCATCTCTATCCGAATACTTATCTCTATTGTTTTATTTTGATGTGAAACCACCTATTTACCAATTAAGATACAATACATTAGATAATAGATAAATAAATTTAAGCATCAAAATAATTATATACAAAATAGAAAATAATAGAAATAGCTAAATTTCTCATTACTAATAAGTCAGTCTTATTTTTAGGGGAAAAACCCCATAGTTAAATGAAGAAAAATTTATCTCAAACTTTTTATGTTTAATTAAGTTTAGAAAAAAAATCTTATCAATTTTTTAAATTATGGAAAAGATTAACATATTTTATACTGTTATCAATTAGTAAATTGTACCTAATTGACAAGTACACAACTTAACATATGAAATGTTAATTGCCCAAAATAAACATATAAATATATATTGAACTCATAATAAAACATTGATATTTTGAGAAAATCCTCTTAGAATTATAATTTTATCAGTTACCTTTTCTATACCCTATTTCTTTTTGGATAAACATGTGAGAGCTATCAATTTTTAATCGAGACCAAACTACCAATTTGTTATATTTTTTTTCTCTCTTTCTTATAGGATATAAGCATTAATTTAACATCAATTTTCTTACTACCCTTGCGGTATAACAACTTTTTTACAAAAAATAATACAATAGTTATACTAAAATATATGATTATTTGATAATCCTAATTAGCATAAGCGTATGGTTATATTTTACTATTTCAGTTTCTTAATGTGTTTCTTTGTGTGATAAGGTATACTAGTTTCACTATTTAGTTCTTTTTAATCTGTTTTTAAAAAAAAAAACAAATTTAGCGAGTGCCTGATATACTAGTTTTCTAAAAGACAACCTATTTAAAAGATAAGCTATCGCTTACATGGCACTTGAGGGAACGGATATTTCCACTCTAAAAAGTGATGATGGCACCCAGTGATTAAGGCACCCACAAATGTAAAGAATACTCCCAAAAAATAATAAAAAAACATTCAAAATACCTCTTCTTATCCCCCCCCCCCCCCAGCGACCCCCTCCCTCTCCTGCCTCTCCCCGCTCCCTCCCCCCGATCTCCTCCACACACACACCCCCCCCCCCCCCCTTTCCTCCCCAGTCCTCGTCCTCTCCCGCCCTCGGGCATCCCCCCTCCCTCCTCCCCCCCTCTCCCACACCCTGTCCCCTCCTCCAACATCCCTTCTAGGTCTGGCATGTTTGGCCAGATCTCCCGACTCTATTCGGTCATAACTGGCCGAATAGACCTGAGTTGTTCATCCAATTATGACTGAATAGACTCTGGCATGTTCGGTTAGATCTGGCCGAACATACCTGACCTGAAGGCGAGGGGAGGGGGAGGGTGAGGAGGTTGAGGGAGGGGGCAGGGGATAGGGGTGGGGAAAAGGGAGGATGGGGAGATCGGGGGGAGGCCGAAGGGGAAGATCCGGAGGGGGAAGGCCGGAGAGAGCGAGGGGGAGGGGGAGGAGTGTTTTAGACTTTCCACCAAGGGTGAAAATGTCAAAAAAAAAAAAAAAAGTAATGGCACACTTATAATAATTTGTGGGGTCCCATCATCATTTCTTTTCTTTTTTTTTTGGGATATCCGCTCCCGGCACTTGACTGTCATATTTAATCCATAGCTTGAAGACTGTGATAAGATTCCTCCATCTAATTCATTAAAATTAAGCTTTTAAACCTCATCAAAATCTTATCATTAGTCATAAATAAGACGTGCATAATTGCTAAACCTTTGTTGTTGATTTGGTCTTTTCACCCTGCATGATGCTGACACGGCCCAACACGTCAGTTGATTAATATAAGAAGACGTGCTAATAAAAAAAAATTAATTAAGATTAATAGGTAATTACGTGCTCAACTGCATCAATTAAGAATAGAAGAAGTACCACTGGTGTGAATTGTGGGCTATGCTCTCTCTTATAACTCTCTTTCTTTTCTCTTTTTTCTCTTTTTTCCTTTTCTCCTTTTTGGTAAAAAGTTGTGAATAATGGAAACAAAGGACTTTTGTGAATCACAATTTTCAAGTTTGATCCAAGGCCCATACAATAACATAATGCTGGCAACGATTCTGAGTTCGCAGTCGCTACAAAGTTAAATTGCACTAAATTACGTCAAAGTTTTATCAACTTTGCACAAATATATCCTATTATTTTTTTCCCCTACACTTAAATACCATATAAATTTTTTTCACTCAACACTTATACACATAGTTAAATAGTAAAAGTTGAAGGCGAAAATTCCCTTTGAATGAAAAAACTCGTCCCCGCAAATTATTTTGCCAATTTTTTTTTTACTTCATCTGAATATATCCTCTCTCATGGAAAAGAAAATGAGAAAATATTAAAACTCTAAAGCCCAATACTATCACATGTTTTTACTTATTTATCTTAGTACTTTTATAATATTAAAAATTTAGTTATTTTTTAGTTACCTAATCATCAACCAAAATGGTATATAGTCCAATTCAACAAATCTCGACTAAAGTCTATGTTCCTTAGTTATGAAAGCTAACAGGAGTGTAAGTACTGTTGTAAAAAAATTTCTATCAATTGAGCAATCATATTTAGGACATTTTCTCTTTCTAACTATACAGGCATTTGAAGACTCTAAATCCTCAACTCTATCACATATTTTTAATTATTTATCTTAGTACATTTATCATATTAAAAATTTAGTTACTTTTTAGTTACCTAATCATCAACCCAAATGGTATATAGTTCAATTATACAAATCTCAACTAAAGTCTATTTTCTTTAGTTATGGAAGCTAATGAGAATTATTGTTGTAAAATTTTCCTATCAACTGAGCAATCATACATGTGACATTTTCTTTTTCTAACTTTCATTTTTTGTAAGAATTTGAAGCACTTTATCCATCAAGACCAATCAATTTACCTCAATATTTAAAGTTAGATTTCATAAGTCTTTGGTCCATCACAACCTACATCGATCTCTCAAGGTTCAGTGTTAAAGATTCAAGAATTTGGCATGTGACAGCACGTCTTAAATTTCTTTGATTCAAAATGAACAATTACAAGTACATATTCAAATAATTAATTAAAAACTAAATTTTATATATGTGAAATTCAATGCTAATATCAAACATGTGTCAATTTTCATAAAATGAAATTACCTTGATAAAAACTTGGTGGTTCAATATTAGAGATAATGGTATTGAATTTGCGGTGTTTTGGTTGAAATGAAAAGTTCAGCTTAATGAAATTTGTTGGTGTTGTTTGGTAGTATCTTAATACAATAAGGTATATATGTACAATACTGATAAAAATTTGAGGTATTTTAATGCAATTTAGCCCGCTACAATAATGATGACATCAATTGATTAAGCTTATCTAAGCTTAAATTTAGACTAAAAATAGACAGATAACTGCGAGAATTTTAAATTTTAAAATTTCTGAAATGTATAGATAATAAAAAACTAACTTGATAACCAAATCTCAATCTCATTCTCTTTTCATTTTGTCTGTAAAATCTATACACTTTAATATACTTCGACACAAATACTTATTAAACACTTAAAAAAGTAAATAACTAAAGCCTAAATTTTTCAGTCATATTTTCTTCAAAATAATTTTAATATTTTTTGTTCTCTTAGATTAATAATAGTTTTCTCTTTACTTCAAAAAAAAGGAAATTTAAAGATGTATTTCATACTAAATAAATTATAATTATAGAATAGTTATCTTTGCTAATTCTTCTCTACATAAGGAAGTTTTTGTCCATACGTGCATAGCCCGGGTCTGGTTCCCTAGGTTGGCTCCCAAGAGTCAAGGACAGCTGAGGCCCCATGAAAGCGAACTTAAACCATGTAAAAAATTAATTTCAAGCATGCAAAATGATGGTAACGTGAAACTCAAAACTCAGTAAAAAAAAAATCATTTTATTGCTCTTCCTTTTTCCCAAAGGACAAACTCTCATAAAATATAACGTAGACTGAAAGTGACTGTTTCCACCTTTGACGCAAGCAACAAAAAAAATGTGGGAAAACGTGAGGAACTAAAAGGAGTTTTAATCATATAACCTCTCAAATCCCCTTCGACGCAACGCGGTTGTCTTTTCAAAAGTGAAAAAAGCAAGCACGTTTTCCACGCGCGCACCAAAACCTATTACGACCAGACTCCTCTCTGTTTCCATCACTGTGTGCATGTGAACATCACAGACATTGTGAGCTTGCAAGAGGCATCAAACCAGCAAAGAGAAGAAGCTCAGGCATATGGCTTTGAGAGCTCCATCCGCCGTCGACGAAAGCGATGGCCGTGGCCTGGTGTTAAAAAGTGTCCAATCTAATATGTCAATTTCAAATCCGAGAAGATGATCGATGGCGAAGAGCTGGTTGATGAGGATGAAGATGACGTGTCCGACGAAAGAATAAGAGGCTACTTATTGGATTTGCATCTTTTTTCCAGACGAGCCGTTAAATAAACCATCTTTTTTCCAACATCATAACAGAGGCTACTTATTGGATTTGCAGATGAGAAAATTGCGGGTCGGGTTCTCCCTGTTGATAGGCACCCGAATCTGAAATAGATTAGATCTGAAGAAACCCAGCCCAAGTCGATTTGGATTCGGGTCTGATCCAAGCTGAAGTAGGATTTGGGTCTAAATCAAACGGAGGGCAACAGAGAAGCCCGCAGCACGCTGACTTGTGCAGACGGGGATATGGCAGCATGGACCTTAGAGTTGGTGACAGGATTGTGCATGACCAAAGCTAAGAATTTGATCGTGCAAAAGCACTCATATGAGCAACTGCAGCCAACCAATAAGAACCCAACCAAATCTCAAAATCTAGACCAAATAAATAGAACTTGATCAAAAACTAGAAAATACAATTTTAGTGTAGACTTCTACAGTGATGCGCAAAGCGGAGAGTAGCCCGACACTAGGCACAATCTACACAAATGTGGTCCAGCGCTAGCGCGAGAAAGACTTGACGATGACGATCAATAGAAATGAATTATAGGGGAAAAATTTTTTAGAGAGTTACTCTGATACAATGTTAAATCAGTTAAAAACAGAAACTGACTAACAACTAGATACAAAGTATATTAGGGACTTGTATCCTTAAAGCCCAAGAAAGAAAGGACCCAGGTACACAGAAAAGGAGAAAGGAAAAGAAAAAAAAAGATAGGAAAAGAAAAAGATACAAAAGAGAGAGGAAGCCAGCTCCGCCCAGCCCAAAAAAAAAAAAAAAGAACACCAAAAGGATGGAAAAAGAATACAGCGCAACCCACCATAGTCTTTACACTGAATAGAAGTGTGGGTTTTAAGCTCATATAAGCCTAGCATTTCAAATTTTCAATCATGTCACTATGCTGAAGATGTAGCAAGGATCAAAACTATATTCGACGAAAAATTAAAATTACGTTGGCAACTAGCTTGACCATCATAATATTTCTCTCTTTTCTTTCGTGTCATTAGCATCGAACACTGTTTATGCACTGGTTATTTTCCACCAAAAGTAACAAAAGGAAAGAAGAAAAGATAACACCTCCATACACAAAAAACATTAGGCATGTCGGCAGATGTAAGCCCTGCCGATGCGCTCATATAGATCTTTATGTTTACAGTTTAGATGCCAGTTTGCATTGAACCCCACGCACCGAATTCATTGCAGATGTCAGTGTTGCACCTGAAATTGCTAAAAATTACTGAAAGATAAAAGTAAAAGAATCCTTTCACCGCAACTTTTGCACAAAAGAATGAGATAACATCTTCAGCGACTAAAATGAGCAAATTTGATTATAAATAGTATATTACCTCTCATTAATCCGAGTCCAAACCAAATAGTGTAGCATTCAATTTATAGGGTGATACTGATCTGAAACTCGTTTTGGGGGAAGCTTTCTGAGGATGAAGAGCATAAGGGCTGATGGAAGAATCTCCACCAACTGAAAAAGAAACAGAAGGAATGAGATCATAATGAGGGAGATTCGTTTTGATTTCCTCAATGAAGAACTCACCATATAGTATATAAAATTTAGAACTGGATGATCGAGGACATAGACATCAGCATCCTTGTCAAATGCAGAAAGGGCAACCTGGCAACATATAGACTATGACTTGCATCAAACCTTCAGAAATCAAATGATTTACGTAGATATAATGGGAATCTGCTTATTTTGATTCGTTGGCTAGTTCATGTTTTGGACACAATGTTGCATGTTAGATGGCCACACCATCAACACATGCCATAATTTAAAAATACACATCCACTTGTGTCTGACACACGTATCATACACGTTCTAACATGACAGAGGTTCATGATAGGAGTGTGTGCTACATAGTCAAAGATGGATGTAATTCGGACTACCAAAATTTTTTTTTCATCATTCCTTTACACAGTCTGTCCTTGTCTTCCAGGGGACTTGGGAGATTTGCTTCTGGGTTGAGTGAACATAAAACTGCATAACGTACAGCTAGATCTACTATCTACTGCTCGCTGGCTACACTTAAGGTGCTATGATATGGCCTTTGCTTCCTTATAGTATAGTCACCAATACACAGATATTGACATTCCATCTAATAAAAAGTTAAAGAAACTTGCCAACTCATGTAGTGAGATTTCTCAACTTCAATCAATAACCATCACCATCTTTGTGGGAAAAGATGATGACAGATTAAAGATACAATGACGGTCAGGTGATAATAATGCACAGATTAAGATACAGTGTCCGTTCAACGATTTTGTATCCACCAATTTACTGATCAAATATTCCTTGAAAATATTAGGTAACCATGTTGTTCATCCATTGCTCAAAACTTCTAAACTTGTTTATGAACTCCAATTTCCAATAGAAGCATATGAAGCAAAAGCATAAAATTGGATATCTTACCATAATGCACCTTATTAAGAAACATGTGCAGCATATTCCAGTTACAAAACCAACCTGCAAAAAAGTAGGTCAAAGCACTGAATATCAAGAGTCAAGCTACTAACCAATATAGAAGAGTTTAAAACACCAGAGCGAAATGCATTTATATGATCAGCTGACCATTGTTTTAGGTTAACCACAGCCAGCAGCCATAAATTCATGACACGCTCTTGGGAACTAACCAAAAAAAGGAGGATGAATAAGATTGTTCATCCTCCATAGAAACAAATTACAAACCATTCATGTTTGCCCCCATATAAGCATGTGTCTGCACTTGCTAAATGCTCAGAAAGGCCTCAAACCATGAAGCCTTTATCTTAATGTGACAGCCCTACCTTTTTTGTACTATTTTTTGGCAAAAGAGAAAGGGAACATGAATGCCTCATTAACATCAGTGTGCTACTGCCAGCAAAAAAGGATAGCAAGTTAAATTGTTCTCTTTTCAAAGCTGGAAATAAGTGAAAAGAAAACATTTGGAAGCAACTAGTTCCTGCTGGAAACACAGAGAGAGGACAGTTCCAGTCATAAATTCCTTAAGATGGATATATGAGTAGTTTTGAGTTAATCTGTCATCTGAAGCAGACAACTGCATTGAGTTACTTTTGGTTCCTGTCAACAATATGGTTTGAATTGCGAAATCACCTAAGTTTTTAAAACACAATCATTCTAAGTTATAGACCAATTAATATATAAATCACTTGGTGGGATAAATACCAATCAATCCTGGCTGAGAAGCTCAGTCCGTCCAGAATTGTCTTTAGTTCCCGGGTGCAAGTTCAGTGCAAAGTCCATTATTCTTTCACGTCTCTGAAACACTTGGATTAAAGTCCTGCCTTAATCTAAGGGCAAATCCTGAAGACAAATGTTGTTGGGGGGGGGGGGGGGGGGGGGGGGGGGGGGGGGGGGTGCAATAATCATTACTTTGATGGCTGTACTTCACCTAATTACCATGTAAACATTTCCGCAATGGTTCTGGAAAAACTCTCTGTAACTTCCATTTATCACAATCAAAATATTTATTTTAGTCCCTCGAAAAAAATGAAACAAAATGAAACATTTCGTTTTTAGTCCCTCGGAAGGACTAAAATGACTATTGACCGTTTTGAGGGGCTTCACAAAATATTTAGTCGAAGCAACATCTAAGGAGCTTTCTACACACAAAATTCTATGATCCAACTTTCATCCTGCCGGGATGCCAAGTGCCAAGTTCCTTGCTAAAGAATTGACGTATAAGAGAGGGTCTTGTTATGTACCCTAGAAGGCAAACTAAAAGCAGGCAGACAGGAAAACCCATCTTATTGCTTATGCAATTTATACTCCTGCATACTTCCTTGTGCATGTAGAAGCCTAGTTCCATAAGCAAGGAGTAAACGGGTCAGATATGCACCTCAGAGACCCATATACCCTAATCCGGCCAAACAAATTGAATAATTGTATCGCTCTAAAATCCAGGTATCTGAAAATCAGAATGCAAACCAAAATCCAATAGTCAGCTGTTTTTCCGGTTGTCTGGAACTCCATTATACGTGTACTATAAACCTTCTCATCAAATATCTTCAGTCTACATTCTAGGATAAATTATATCTCTGTATTGGATCTTTAAATCTCAATGAAGACAAGAGTCTCGCATACATAAAACTTGGCTAGAATCTTCCTTATTTGGCAATGCGAATTGAAGAATTTAGGCTGTTATTGTGTTATTAAATTGTTACCAACGTGGTCATCCAATGTATTGCTTATATCATACTATACTGTATAAAAGACTCTGGTCTTTTAATATACCACTCATATTACACTATTATACTATACTATATTAAAGAAAATTTTAGGCACATTATATTATATTATACTATTTTTAGTTGGGTTTTGTGGTCATGTCTCAAGTTCCACTGTACATGCACTATAAACCTTTGTTAGCATTTAGAGTTCAGGTTCTGGCAATCTCCTAATACGAATTTGTCCTCATATTCATTGGAGAATAATTCCGGCAGTTTTCTAATACGGATTTGTCTCCTGTTTTGATTTGGATACGGGTTTTCTATTTCTATGAGGAGGTGCTGATTTGAGTTCGTGTTGGACTAGGATCATCCTAGGTGCCTATATAAACCCCTCGGGGATGACCTTTGAAGGTGTGTCAAGAATTCAAGAGAAATTCTGTTTGAAAATTGTGAGAGATCTTCTTTTAACTCTTATATTTTCTTCTCTGTTTTCAATAAAGGTTTCTCCCCACCTCCCCGTAGACGTAGGCACATTGCCGAACCATGTTAAATCTTGTGTTCTTTAGTTGTGTGGTGTTTTAGTTTTCAATTGCTTGCTAGTAGTAGATCTTATACGCTTCCGCTTCCGTTGTCGAGTTTTCAACTCGGTGTTTCTCTATTGTTTGATTAGATCATCAACAATTGATATCAGAGCGATGGTTTAGCAAGACGATCACGACAACCAAGTTCGAGGTAGAAAAATTTCGGGAAGTCCAACTTTCTATTGTGGAATATGCGAGTAACATCGTTACTTGTGAAGGAGGGCACACACAAGGCTCTACTTGGTATTAAGAAGAAGCCATTAAAGATGGAGGATGATGAGTGGAACGACATCGACTTCCGTGCAAAGGGGATGAGTCGTGTTGTACCTATCAGATGAGGTCCTCTACAACGGGATGAACGAGGAGACAACTGTTGATCTTTGATATAAGCTGGAGAGCCTCTACGTGACGAAGAATTTGTCGAACAAGCTCTTCACGAAGAAGCAGTTATACAACCTTCGGATGAAAAAAAGTATACCTATTCTACAACATCTAAATGCTTTTAATAGAATTTTAAGCGACTTTAGCTCTAGAGGTTAAGCTAGAAGAAGAAGACAAAGCTCTTCTGTTACTCTTCTCTCTTCCATCAAGTTATGACCACTTGACAACCACCATCATGTATGATAAGGAGACCTTAGAGTTAAAAGATGTCATGCAGATGCTCCAGAATAACGAGCTGATGAAGAATACAGACACTACGGAGGAGGACTCAGAATTGTTTGTCAAGGACCAAAGGGGAAGATCAAAAAATATGGGACCCAAAAGAGATCCAGAGGCTTCTAACAGTTTCTCTTGCTACTTTTGTAAGAAATTAGCGCGCAGTTTCTCTTGCTACTTTTGTAAGAAATTAGCGCATATCAAGAAAAATTGTATGAAATATAAGGAGATGCTGAAGAAGAAAGGCGGCAAAGATTCTGATGGGGCTAGTATCAATAGAAAGTCAGATCAAACAGGGGTTGTCGAAGAAGCAAACGAGGATTTATGTGATGTCTTGATGACTGAGACAGGAAAAGGTAAATACTCAAATACTTGGTTACTTGTCTCGGGGTGCACATACCACATGCGCCAAAAAAAGAGTGATTCAATACTTACAAGCCTTATGATGAAGGCTCTGTCCTGATGGGAAATGATGCCATGCGTAAGACTGTTGGCATCAGCAACATCCGTATGAGGATGTTTTGATGGATAGGTTCGAACCCTCACGAGCGTTGGACACGTTCCGGATTTAAAAAGTATCTTCTCTCGTTAAGAGCTTTGGAAGCTCGAGGGTACAAGTTTTCTACTGCAAATGGATGAATCAAAGTTACTAGAGGCTTCATGACGATTTTCAAAAAAGAACGGACAACAAACTTGTACAAGTTGATAGGAAGCATTATTATTAGTGATGCTTCAGCAGCAACAGAGAAGGAGAATACTACAAGACTTTAGTACATGCGTCTTGGACACATAAGCAAGTGAAGTCTTCAAGTCTTACACAAAAAGAGTGCTCTATCAGGTATCAAATATTGCAAACTGATCTTTGTAAATTTTACATTATATGTAGGTAACGTAGAGTAGCTTTCTCTACATTAGAGCACAATACAAAGAGCTTGCTAGATCTCATTCACACGGATGTGTGAGAGCCTTCGTCAGTAGCATCCATGGGGGTGCTAAGTACTATATTACTTTCATAGATGATTTTTCAAGGAAAGTTTATGCATACTTCTTGAAGTAGAAATCGGAAGTATTTCAGAAGTTCAAAAAGTGAAAAACTGTGGAGAAAAAAATCAGACAAGGAGGAAGGTTAAAGTCTTGAGGTCTGATAATGGAGGCGAGTATACCTCCAAAGAATACAAAGATTACTTAGCAAGTAAGGGCATCAAATACCAGCTAAGTATTTCAGGGCGACCAGAACAAAATGGAGTAGCAGTATGCATAAATTGAACACTTATAGAGTGTGCCGCAGTATCAGATTACAGGCTGACATGTCAGAAGAATTTTAGGCAAAGACGATGAATCATGCAAGTTTTCTGGTAAAC
This sequence comes from Agave tequilana, assembly GCA_038442645.1. NCBI lineage: Eukaryota > Viridiplantae > Streptophyta > Magnoliopsida > Asparagales > Asparagaceae > Agave > Agave tequilana. Next base: position 80,849 of record JAVJIF010015910.1, read on the forward strand.
ATGTCACCATCAATAGCTATTGATCTTCAGATCCCAAAGGAGATATAGCAAAGAGTATCTGTAGACTATTCAATCTTATAGATTTTCAGTTGCCCAGCATAGTTTGGTTGATAGTCAGAAAAGGAACAAACTGGAGTCTAATCTAAGAAGTGTGTCTTCATGGGTTCACCAAAGGAGTCAAGGGCTTCACACTTTGAGATCCCGAGAAAAGGAGCGCCTTTACCGGCAGAGATGTGATTTTTGACGAAGAATTAATGTTGCGAGAAAAGTCAGAGATAGAGGATAAAGCGCAAGGTGGAGCTTCAGATAGTTCGACAAACACTCAGAAAAAGAAAGTGAGTTCTCAGATAATTCTAAAAGGCCAGAAGGTTCAGAAGAGGACTCCTCAGATTCAGACGACCAAAAGGCTACTCAAGAGTAACCTAGACCGTTGAGGCGGTCAGTCAGAGTTAAGATGCCACCAACAAGGTGTGGTTGGGATGATCATGCCTCTTTCGCATTAGTAACAGAAAAAAGGTGAGCCTAACAGTAACAGGGAAGTGATCGAGGCAGATGAACACGGTAAGTGGATTACAGTCATGGAGCAAGAGATGGAGTCTTTGAATAGAAATCAAACATGGACATTAGTCGATTTCCAAAGGACTCCGGGCAATAAGTTGTAGATGGGTCTTTCGCAAGGATAATGAGAGTACAAGGTAACTTAGGTAAGGTTAGTTGCCAAGAGATATGCTCAGAAAGAGGGTATTGACTACAATGAGAATTTTTCTCCTGTAGTCAAGCATACATATATTTGATATTATTGGCTATAGTTATTCAGTTTGATCTAGAGTCGGAGCAGATGGACGTCAAAATAGCATTTCTGCACTGAAACAACCTGAAGGTTATATTCAAGAAGGTAAAAAAAGGTGTATCTTCTAAAGAAGTCCCTATGTGGACTTAAGCAATCTCTCAGGCAGTGGTACAAATGTTCGACTCTTTCATGATCAAAGCAAGATACAACCGATGTGAGCATGATAGTTGTGTCTATTTTAAGCAGAGTGATGATCCAACATATTTGTTGTTATATATGGATGATATGCTGGTTGTTGCAAAAAATAAGATACATGTTCAGAAGCTTAAAGCTCAGCTCAAGAAAAAAAAATTGACATGAAGGATTTGGGAGAAACCAAGAAGATCTTAGGTATGGAGATTACTCGAGATAGAAGCTTAGCAGATTTTGGTTATCCAGGAGAACGGTGTTCTCAAGGTATTAGAGAGATTCAACATGACAGAAGTAAGACCAGTCACCACTTCTTTGGCAGGTCACTTCAAATTATCCTCCAAGTTGTGTTCACATTCATCGGAAGAGGAGGAAGAGATGTCTCAAGTACCATATGCTAGCGCGGTGGGATCACTCATATATGCTATGGTCTGCACTAGGCCTGACTTAGCCTATGCAGTTAGTACAATACGTCGCTTCATGTCAAATCCAAGAAAGCAACATTGGGAAGCAGTGAAATGGCTGTTACGATATCTGTGAAGGACTGCTAGACTAGGCTTGGTGTTTCAGAGATTAGAAATGGGGAAGCCTAAGTTACTACAAGGCTATGTTGATGCAAATTATGCAGGAAATCTTGATCAGCGAAGATCTACGATGGGCTATATGTTCCAGTAACTGAATACGTCATTAATTAGAAGACAGAATTGCAAGATAAAATTGCTCTTTTTCAACGACAGAAGTTGAGTACATGGTTGCAGTTGAGACGTCAAAGGAAGCTTTGCGGTTGAGAGGATTGGTTGAGACATTTAGTACCATACAGAATCCAGTTCGGGTCCATTGCGACAGCCAAAGTGCGATTCATCTCGCTAAGGATCACAGGTTTCACCAAGTGGATGAAGCACATTGATGTGAGATATCACAAGATACGTCAGTGGGTCATAGATGACAAGGTGATCGATTAGATCAGCACGAAAAAGAATCCAGCGGATATGATGACGGTGGAGAAAGTGGCGAACGGGCTCTTGGGAGGGAATCATTTGAATCACAAAAGGGCATAGAAAGGAAGGCGAATGAAACAAAGGCCAATTTCTACAAAGAGACTCAATGAACATGAGCCAAGGTGGAAATTGTTAGTATTTGGAGTGTCCCAAATTCATTGGAGAAGAATTCAGATTCTGACAGTTTTCTAATACGAATCTGTCCTCATATCTATTGAAGAAGAATTCATGTTCCGACAGTTTTCTAATACGGATCTCTCATATTTTGGTTTGGATACAAGGTTCCTATTTCTCTGAGGTGCTGATTTGAGATCGTATTGGACTAGGATCATCCTAGGGGCTTATATAAACCCCTTGGAGTGGCCTTTTGAAGGTGTGTCAAAAATTCAAGAGAAATTTTGTTCCCACCATTGAGAGTTGTAAGATAGATCTTCTTGTAACTCTTGAATTTTCTTCTCTATTTTCAATAAAGATTTCTCCCCTCCTCCCCATGGACGTAGGCGCATTGCCGAACCACGTTAAATCTTGTGTTCTTTGGGTGTGTGGTGATTTAATTTTCAATTGCTTGCTAGTGGTAGACCTTCTACGTTTCCGCTTCGGCTGCCGAGTCTTTAACTCAGTGTTCCTCTATTGTTTGATCGACCTTATCATCAAACATCTTCAGTTCAAATTTGAGCATACAACATACCTACATTGGACCCTATGGATCTCAATTAAGACTGACCTTGCCAACATAAAACTTGGCTAGAATCTTCCTACTCTGGAGAAGCGTGAATTGGAGAAATTTTATGCAGTTCTTGTGTTTATAAAATTGCATGCCAATGTCATTTTCCAATGTGCCGCATATATTATTATACTATGCTATATTAAAGAATGTGGTCTCCAACGTACCACTTATATTATACTATACTGCATCAACGTATTAAAGTCCGGTCAAACTCGAAGGTCCATATCCCTGATATGTCAACATTTCAATTTCAGGTAATTTGGTTTAAACCTCTCCATCACTGGTTTTTGGAATCCTTTTGACCAAATTAATTTGTAGCCCCCGTTTCTATGATCTAGCACCCTGAAAAATTCAGTTTAGCCCTCGGGAAAGGGGCTAAACCAAATGAAAATTTGAAGAGGGATCTAGCAGAAATGGAGTCAAAATAGAGGTCAGAAAAAGTTTTCCAATTTCTTCAGATGGTGCATAGAGTAAAATAAATAAAACCCAGTTGATATTATTGACTTCTATGATTACCTCGTTCAACTTTTTCCGACGACCCTTGGATTCAATTGGAAGCGCCTCAACATAAAGAACAACCTACAAAAAGAAATAGCATCTTAATAACAGTAGATAATACAATTGCATAATGAACATATTTGTGAACAGCAAGGTATTCATCCAATTGATACCTTCCTCCATATATCAGGAACCCCAGGGCCGCAAAGAACGAGACAACTGCGAAAAACGACTGTTATTCAATAAAGACTTCTCAATCTGTGCAGCATCTAACCTAATAAGTAACATAAACTAAAATGATAATTCATAGAACCTGCCAAGAAGAGCTTTGCAATTTCCACAGCAACTGGCTCTGACTTGACCCACACATATATCCAAATAGAAATCTGCATAAGTAGGAGCAACTTTATTATAAGTCTGCACAATACCTACACGCCACAATTCTGCACTTTACCTGTATCGCGTAAACTACCCCATTGATTATCAAGTATGAAGGTCTAAGCTTATCAATCGGGAGGCTTCTGGCCTGAATAGATAGATGAAAATATTAACTTTCAGCAGTACAACAGTTATGGACAGGGAACATCTGGAGATGTGAACAACAGAAGGTACCTGATGATATATCTCAGCCCAAAACAGAACAAGTAATGTATATGTTGAGAAAAACAACAAACCAGGAAAATCTAGAAGTGCCATTTCAAGAACCTGAATCAACAAAACATCTCAAATCTTAATGGCTCAGATGAAAACCAGGAAGGAAGACCAAAAATATAGAGAACATTGATGAAGGATAAATCAATTATAAACTACAAATAGCTTGAGTTATATAGAGTCTTCAGATACCTTGTCATGTTATCCAATTAAGGAGCCATTCTTTAAGTGACAACATTGCCTCAAAAAAAGTAGTTAATGGACCCTACTTATAAGTAAAAAATTTGCAACTAAACCTAATTCAATTGTATTAAAAATAGTCATTTTTCCTCATAAGTTCTTTCCATAGAATTACCATCAGATAACCTTTATCTCCGTTGTGTGTGTGTGTGTGTGTGTGTGTGTGTGTGTGTGTGTGTGTGTGTGTTATTACTTTACAGGGATAATGAAGCAATTGAAGCACTGTGTGAAGAACGCCCAAGACATTTTAATAAAAATTTTACATGCAGCTGGCGTCTAGGAAAACCTACCAAACTGATCACAAAGTTGAGTGCTTAACCAAAAGAGACTAAAATATTCCCAAACTAACAAAGAGTAGGAAGGGGAAAAGGTAAGAGTAGGAAAGGGAAAAGGTAAAGGATTAACCACAATACATTTAAGAAAATTGTTCCTTAATCAGAGGTTAGCATCATAGCCAATAATAATCAGATTAAGGTTGAATTTCATTATGATAGCATCATAACCATCATAATAAATAATAATCAGATCAAGGGTGAATTTTCCATTCCTATTATGACAGCATGATTCTCCTGGTTCATTCTATCTGCAGGGATGTCAGAGTAAACATGATTGGAGCAAATGAATGCAAGATGAAGTTGAAGGTTGCGCACGGGACAGTGTGTTTGCTGTTTGGTTTGCTTAATTGATGTTATATTTCTCTCCATACTCCGATGAAGTAAATTAACATAGCATACAGTAGCATTGCCATGAAGTATTTTTATTGCTCAGCATACTTTGTGATAAAGAGAATATTTAGACAAAAAATAAAGTGAAATGGGGCTTTTCAGTCCACTGCAGAATTAGTCTTTGCAGCAATAGATGGCCAACAATAAGGATCACATAATTTTGCAGAATACCTTAGGAAAAATTGATTCTAAATCTTCTATCACTATAGGTATAAAACTAAATATTTAACTTGTATCCCAAACATATATTTGATAAGGCCCTAATCTAATTACAGGGTGTGTACCTTTGGCTTCTTAGATAGATAAAAGCACATATTGTCTATTGTAGTGGTCAAAGTCTGACCCACGCCAGGATCAAGACATGTGTCCCTCGCCATCAAAAATTTCCAAAGACACCTGCAAGGAAAACCTCCGAGCAAGAGCAGTGTTGGATGAACCTACGATAGTAGTTTACCAGGCCAAGAAAAGATTAGGACTCGTATACCTTTGATGGGGGGGGCGTCCACAACATTCCCGAAACTATTCCCTTCTCCCAAGAAAATTAATTTTTCCGAAAGTGTTCATCTTCCCGAAGTCAGTTTTCCCAACTTGAGCAAGACAACTTTATGCAATGACTCCATCAACTCCCGTCTATATTTGTGAAGTCCACTATGCCTCTAGGTCATTTCATATCTCAAACATGGTTCACGATCCCTATTTCAACACGAACAGTTACAGAAGGCAGCAGATATCACTCCCGTAATCAAGAGCACATTTCAGGCTGTTACGAAAGATCGAAACGTGTAGATCATGTTGTTATTGAATTCTGCATTACTCGCGCCATCAACAGAAACCCTCGGATATGTACGACATCTAGAGGGGACAAGGAAAGACGACATTTTTTTTTTGGGAGAGAGACATCTAGTTAGAAAACAGAGTTTACCTCCGTAGAAAACACTGAAAATAATGAATTCTCCCCTTTGTCCTCGTGGTTTTTTCCCAAATTAGGTTTTCATGTAAAACCTGAGTCTTTGCGACTGTTTTTTCTACTCTATTTTAGACCCAGGTTACAATTTGAATTGTAGATAAATTTCTTCTGCGAATTTATCCCTACATTTTTCATATTTTCATTGAGACCTGAATTCAAATGCTCAGATTTCTCTCCTATCAAACTCGTCCTCAAAAAGCCTCTCCAACAAGCAAGTCATGGCCCCGAAAAAATAGCCGACCATCGGCGAAGGGACCACCTCCAAGGGCATACCTGCTACCACCGTTGGGAACATTATTCCCCCAAACGGCCTCAGTCATATCACAGAAGATACTGTCGCCACACCTTCGCAGGGGGCAACCAGAAATATCCACCCACCGTCAACTTACAAAACTCAACTCCTCCAAATGTTCGCTAACATGGAGAAATTGGCCAAGCAGCAAGCTCCGTTCGAACCGTGAATGGGGGCAAGCAGAGCAAGATCGTGAAAGTGTAGCCCGCGAAGGGGATAAAACAAAACACTTAAACGACCAACTCCTCGCCCAGATCGCGGCCCTCCAGAACACCTAAGTACCACTTCCTTCACCTGAGAGGACTACTGCCACGGAAGCCACAAGCGGCGAGCAATTTCAAAGTAAGAGGCGTTGCAGAACAACCTCCTCCACTCCATCGAAGCAATCCAACAGCGAGTCAAGTTCTCATCCCCGCACAACAGATAGACCTGATCAATCTCAGAGGAAAACTGAGGGGTTCGTGTGCATCCAATATCTCAACAAGCTCGTACAAAAGCTAGTAGAAAGAGCGAGTATGCCACAACTCTGTAGATTCAAGGTCATTGCCACTAATGCATCCAATTCTCCCTTCTCCGGGGTCATATACCGGAATATGAATTTCCCAAGTTCATGATTCTGACTTTTGATTGCTACTCTGGTCAGAGCAATCCAGTTCAACATCTCCGCCAGTATCAGAACAAGATGGTGATCAATTTCAGAAACGACTCCATCTTGTGCCGAATCTTTCCCCTCCAACTTAAAAGGGTAGCTTCCGACTGGTTATATCCTTTCAACAACGCTCAGTTCACAGCTTTGGATATCTCACCAAGTTGTTTCTCACTCAATACTTTTCCCGTCAGGAGTTCATGCAGAGCAACCATCACCTCCTCTCCGTTAAGATGAGATCCTTCGATAGTTTAAAGATGTACATTAGTTACCTTCAGAATCAGCCAAAGTACACAATTGCAGTGAAGACGCTTCCGCCCTCGCATTCATCAGTGGGTTATGGATCACTTACCCACTGTATAAGCATCTAATGAAATACAACATCACCCGTTGGAGTGAGATCCTATAGCGAGCCCAACTATACATCCAATTGGAGAAAACAATAACTCCGCCAACCTGTCTTTCAGCCACGGCGACGACGGTACAAAACTGAAGCCACAGCACGGAGGCCCCTCCGTTGCCTTCCAAGGTCACATACAGGGCGCTTTCAAGAAGCAACCGTTATCGCACTCTTAGCAGAGCCAACCCCAGGCCTATTAAATATCCAACAGCTTCACTTCGTTAAAGCTCCCAATTCAGGACGTCTTCGAAGCCATCAAGGGACAACCCTGAGTAAAGCGTCCGGAGGCAAAAATATACGACATTGCTCGTCCAGGAGCGAGATATTATTGTTCCTTCCGTGACAGTCATGGGCACCGAACTTCTCAATGTCGGCTCCTCAGTAAGTATCTTGAAGAGCTTATCCAGTAGAGCTATATTAGAGAATACATCCTCGCACTCGAAGCCTACTCCAAGACAGAGGAACAGCAGGAGGTCTCATCTCTAAATCAACAGCAACACATGATCGCTAAATACAGGACGGTTGACTAACATTAGCTTGAGAAAGAAAAAGGAATGTTCCTCTAACGGATAAGAGCCCTCTACATTTCATTTACTTTTATGTAATTTTTAATTTATTTAATAAAATTCATTCTTAACAGTTTCCCGATATCCTTCTAAGGGTCCGCGAAAACTGCCCCTCGACCCCAGCTCGGCCAGCCTACAAGCTTTCTTTTCTTGACAGACGTCAGAGAAGGAATTTTCCCACTCGAGAACAGTTACACAAGCATTCGCCTCCGGTTGACTCCTGAGGCTCATCACTGATTGGGCAACTGCTCTCCAAAAGGCTCATCCCAATCAGGCAACTGCCTTGACTCATTCCCAATCGGACAACTATCATCCGAAAATTCATCCTCGATTGGGCAACTGTCAGTTTGTCCGTGTTCTGAAAGAAGCCCCACTCGAGAATCATAGTACAGATACATGTCTCTGAGTTCCAAAGGTTCATCCTCAATTGGGTAACTTCCCCGTAAAGCTCATCTCCAAATTGAGCAACTGCCTGCTCAGCTCCGCAGCTAAGGGCTCCCCTAACTCAAAACTTTATGCTTGTGTGCTCCGAGAAGGGAAAGGGAAACCCCTGCTGGAGAATAATAGCACAATATTGGCCTTCAAACTCACATCATTCCACGACTGAAGTCCTCACTTCACTCGGAGACCAGCGCCTCTTGGCCCAGCTCACTCTGCGACTGAAGTCCTCACTTTACTTGGAGACCAGCACCTCTCAGCCTAGCTCACTACGCGACTGAAGTCCTCACTTCACTCGGAGAGCAGCGCCTCTCGGCCCAGCTCGCGACTGGTCCATACTTCACTCGAAGACCAGCGCCTCTCAGCCCAACGCATTCCACAACTGAATTCCTCACTCAGAGGGCAAATGTCTGTACACTCGGAGACGAAGACACTCTCCGAAGACGGTACCGCATACAGGTTATGCTCTTGTCATCCGAAAATCAGGCCTTCGAAGGGGCATGATCATCTCACAGGACAATGCAGGTAAAATCTGAACAAACACTTTCATTTCAAAATTTTGATGCTTGCATTATAAAATTTTCTTGTTTATGTCCATTCAATTACACTCAGTTACATCTTCACAAGAGTGACACAAAGTCTATTACATGTTGGTGTTTGCTTTTTTAAAAAATACATATAAACATGTCTGACTCAGGCCCGCAAAAATTCATCATGCCTAATCAAAGATCCCTCAAGCAGGGAGCACTTCATGCAGGCGCGATCCGATTGTTCACGCCACCATCCGGAGCCCCGAAGGAAGCCTAAAAAGGTTCTCATGCAAGAATAGAAGGTCCCTGAGTGGAGAACCACCTCTTTCTCCCTCAAGTAGAGCACGCCTCCAAGGCAGCCAGACTATTCCGCCCATGACGTGCAAGACAGTGATGATATCACATCAAGCATCCCGACTCCGAAAATGAACCCGAAGCGAAAAAAAAGAGAGGTGTTTCTCTGACAGTGATCCCAAGGAATACCCCCATGCAACCGTACCAGTAGCTAGGCCAAAAGGAAAAAACTCCCACCGGCGAAGCAACAACGTTCAACCGGAGTATAAACAGCCAGACAAGGGATCGTACCATCATCAAGCGCATCTTCCGTTCCTACATCCTACATGCTATAAGGAAAGAGAAACCATGAGCCCCAACTCCCGTCCAATCTGCTATGATCGAGAACCGAGCGGACCGACCAGATAAAACTAAGAGCACGGCCTCTCTTCCCAAAGCCAGACCTTATCACAAGAACCGAAATTCCTTAACCAGATCATCACGAGAACTGAAATTACATGGCCAGAAGGCCGATACGACGCAACCACCTTATTAATCACATCCTCTCCATCTTCTTCTTCAATCGAGCGAAGAAAGAACAGCAACTCAATCCACCAAAGCAAGAAATATCAGGGGACAAAGAAAGCCTTCTGAAGATGGGCCTCCCACTTCCAAAATATCCCTATTTATAGACGCAAAAGCTAAACTGCCTCGAATTCAAAACTTCCACATTTGCAGAGACGATTTTGAATCCCGAATTTTTGGGTATGTCAGATCAACCAGATTCGATTCAATCCTGTCACACGATATCCTCTATCGTGAAGTCAAGATTTGGGTCATTAATTACCCAAATATCTTCACCAAGACGTTACACAAGATCGCAGCGTGTAGATCGTGTTGTTATCGAATCCCGCATGACTCGCGCCATCAACAGAAACCCCAGGGTATATAAGACATCTAGAAGGGACAAGGAAAGATGACATTTTTTGGGAGAAAGAGATATCTAGCTAGAAAAAACAGAGTTACCTTTGTAGAAAACACTGTAATCCTCTGAAAATAGTGAATTCTCTCCTTCCTCCTCGTGGTTTTTCCCAAAAATGGGTTTTCACGTAAAACATGTCTCTGTGATTTTTTCTTCTAATCTATTTTAGACTCAGGTTACAATTTGAAGTGTAGGTAAATCCCTCTGGGAATTTACCCCTACGTAGAACTAAGGAGTCGTCAAAGCATAAGAGTATTATCTATCATTATGATACAAAGAAGCGATGAAAATTAAAAACAGTTCAATGCATCAAAATTACAAAACCAAAGCATAAGGAAATATATTGTTCTCAAAAAAAACAATAGGGAAATATAGGACATCATTCCCTGTTAACATCAAGAAGCGAGGGTTAACAGATCGAAACCTCATACAATATCATTTACTGAGATGAGACTCAAACAAAGAAAAACCTTACTTTGGGCTTCAGAAGAAACACACTATGATAAAATCCAAACAAAACTGCTCGTACTGTCAATAGAAAGTCAACATAATGCATGTTAGCATCTCTAGAAGAACTAATGATAAGAAGATATAAAGAGAAGTAAAGAAGGAAACATTGATCCTACACCCATTCACAAGAAAATTCATCAAGTGGAAAAGCTTCTGTGTTGTCCAGCCATACTCCGGTACCCTTAGCTGAATGCGGATAAGTTGTACCTGGTAAAAGATTTTCAACATATCACTTGGTGCAATAAAAATAACCACATACATGGCCAAAAGTACCTCAATAAAAAGTTCTACAGGAATTCACGTCCAACATGAGGGTTGATTCTTTACTTTGTATTTGATTTCGATTTTTTTCTCTTCAAATGTAGGAATCCTCCAAACTAGCATGACTCCTTTCAGATGATTCCACTAGATTATTTCCCAAAGTTGAAGATTTTTATGTAACTGCACAAGGATTTTTTATAACAATTAAGAATTACAGGAGCTTTACCGTTAGAATTTCAGAACCATTTCTCATCCAACTAAAAAAGGTTCCTCACACCAACAAATCCGGTACCAATCCTCTTTATCACGAAAAAATAACATATGACATACCTCGTGACTTTAGTATTTGTATGCCAGTCAATATATTCTTGCCTTTCTTACTGAAAACACCCTTTTTGCTACAGACAGGTGTTCGGCTTAAAGGAGATACTATTTTTTTCTTACCAAATATTATTGCACGGACACGGTCATGCCAACATGGACACGACACGGCAACACATGACAAGCTAGAAAAATATAGGACAAAAGTAGCTAACACCCCATGTCCGACACGTATGTGACACAACATTGCTTCCCGATAGGATTGTTCTTGGTACTGGAACAAAAAGCAATTTTGATGACATTAACTAGAAAACATAGAATAATAGCAACGGAGAGTTTAACCAAATTTCATAGCCAGTTACATGAATCCTTTTTGTTCCAAAGATTCTTTTAACAAAGAAAAGTGTTGTGTACTTACTTACCAACATTGATTTTATATGGTATCTGTGGTAGAGTGAGATAGAAAAAGTTAGGGAAGGGAGAGAATAATATCCCTCAGATTACGAGTTAGATGTGTTGGAGAACTTCAGATTTTTCATGTAACTATAGAATAACATCCCTCAGATTACAAGACATAAATGTAGGGTGTTCTCCCCCTTATTTTCATCACCAAATACTAAGCTATCTACAAGCATAAAAACAACAAAGTTTCCCTTACAATAATGAATAATCCCATAAATCTACTTTTTGATAAAGAATTGTAATCAGACAATTACATCTAAAGCTCCAAGTTAATAAAGTTTAGTGTCATTTTTTTCTTCCCTACCCGATCTTCTATAGTTCTACTTCATATCTCATGTTAACTAATCCAAAATCTGAAAAGAAAAAAAAAAAAAAAATCAACTGAAATTACACTTCTTCTTTTTCATTTCCTGAAGGTTGCTTTAGGGGTTATCCCAAATTTCCATAACCAACGACATAAATTCTGTCAAATATGTTTGTTTTACTAAAAGAAGAACCCAATTATGGGGCTCCAGCAACCAAATGAGGAAATCGGGGGGAAATTTCCAGTTTTTCCTCATCAAATTTGCCCATTTTAACCAGGTTTCATCGCGCGCAAACTAGATTGATGATCAATTAACAAAATGTGATTATTATAATTACCAAAGCGACGAGGGAGACGAGCGAATACGCGGTGCAGAGAGCAAAGAACAGCCCTCGCTGCCACTCAGCGGAATTGTCGATCTCCTCCCGCCACGCGATCCCGTTCCACGCCTTATCCTGCGCCGCAGCGAACCCCACCGCCGTCAGCGCCGCCATCTCTCTCTCTCCCCCTCTCTCTCTCAGATTTCTCAGTTCGAGAGATCCGAAGAGAGAAGTGGGGGGGGGGCGAGGTGGGGGGAGAGAGACAGAGAGACCTGGAGACGAGAGAAGCCGACAGCGAGCAAGATAGACTGTCACGTGGCATGATTTTGGGTGTCGGTTCAGGTGCTCCTTTTCCTATTTTTTGCAAGTTGAACTCAAAAAAGTAGCAGATAATTCTTGAGGGGTAATTTGTAACTTTTAGCTTATTATTATTAATCATTAATTAATAAAATAATTGGTTTATTAAATACAACCAAATCTCAGACGCTTGTCATCTTGATTCTTGTTCCATTATGGAAGGCTTTTTATCATGATGACGGGATGCTGACAGTTACAGTAGATGCTGAAGCCTGAAGCTTGATTTTTTTTAAACTGCATCTTCCTCTTTATTGCATTATTTTTTTATTTATTTTTTTACTTTACAAGTATATATAATATGGTAACGAGGTCTAAATATAGAAATAGAGAAGCTTTCTTAGTTCTGTTGAAACACTGAGACTGTCTGAACGATGAGTCCATTTCTACTACATATATAGTAGTTGAATATAAGAAGATGAGTGGAAAGTAACGAAGTGATCAAAGAATAAAATTATAAATTTAATTTTAAATACCTCTGTAATAAAACAATGTTGTTTTCTTTTGTTGTGTGAAAAATATATAATCTTCATGAATTAAAAAGAGAGGTACTTATGTATCAAGTCATGGGAGATTAAGAATAGTCTAACACATCGAGAAGCAATGACGTAAATAGAATTTCAAGGATAGGAGTACAAAGTATATAATAACTCTCAACTTCAAAGATATAACTTGCAAATCAAATTCGGTTACATATTAAAGAAAGAAAATCAATCACTCAAAAAAACAATGTCGAATAGGATAAAAAGATCAACAACAATTATAAACAAACTACTTCGACGCTTTAATATATTTTGGAATTGTTTCATGATTATATCATTGCTAATAGTAACAAATATGTCAGACTCGATATATATTATCAAACAATCATTCATCCATTGATCTCTCATGAGGTTGCGCAGCGTATTTTTCACGATATTCACATCAAAAAATACTCTCTTAACACTTGCAGTTCCACATATAAAGTCAATGCAAACTTAAAAGCTTGCAAACAGAAACATATACCACAGTTTTTTCATTTTCACCATCTTTTCTGCAAGACTTGCAATCCCGTTTAATTGTAAAAACTTATTTTTGGATCGCTCGTTATGAATGAGTGTCTCCAATTGATTACCAAGAATCAAAAGATTGGATGATGAGAAATAATTAAGAAAAAACTTAGCAAGATTAAGTAAATTTTCTTTATAAATGTAACAAAAGAATCAGTGGATTTAAGTATGATACACAAAGAAGAAACTCTGTGTTCGCTTCAAGAAAGCGATTGTTTAGCTCTAAAACTGACAAATCGATAACAGTATTAAACAAGTCATACAATAATGATGCAAGTTGGGAAAGTTCTGAGTATTCCGGCGCGTGATCTCCTTGTGGGAATAAATATATAATACATGACAGGGACCTCGATATTATGTTGGGCACAAAATGAAGAAACTTCTGCAACGAAAGATTTCCATCCATCATATCGCATTTTTTAAAATCGTTGCTTGACTATTTTCAAAAAGTCCATGTTATTCACAATATTTTGATTTTTCTCTGTAGCGTCAAAGACAACTCAGTTGTGATCCCTAATATATTTCTCATCAAATGAATAGGAAAAACAAACTCAAATGTTCGCATCATTTGTAGCATCAGCTCGTGCTTTTCGAAAAATATCTCGAAGTTGATTTTTAGCAACAACTATCAATATTAACTGCAGTTGTTGAGCAAAGCAATGAATATAACAGCCTTATAGGCTAATAGATTTTCATTCAACATAAGAGCAAACATAATATCAATTATTGCCTTCAGTGTTGTGGCACGTACTCTAAGTACCTTAAGGGCACACGCTTAGCTTCCAAATTTTCATATTTAAGCTACTCAACTTTTCACACTACTTTCAATGTGTGACTAAAGATGTTCCATTTTAGCTATTGAATTAGGCCAACTTCTGTTTTGAATATCTTTCATTCGGAAACGGAATTGAATATATAAATATACACGTTCATCCCCCAGTAGAAGGAGAATACATTACAACCATCTTTCGTGTGTTTATAGCAATGAATCACACCTAAAATTTTGTTGATGATCTATCACCGATCAAACAATAGAACACTCAGTCAAAGACTCGGCAACGGAAGCGAAAGCAAAGAAGGTCTACCATTAGCAAACAATCACCATATAGCCAAGGAACACAAGATTTAACGTAGTTCGGCGATGTGTCTACGTCCACGGAGAGGAGGAGAGAAATATGTATTAAGAAAAATACAAAAGTTACAATGAGATCTTTCTCACAACTCTAAATGGTGAAATTCTAGAATTTCTCTTGAATTATTGACACACCTTCAAAACGCCACACTTGAGGGGTTTATATAGGCACCTGGGATGATTCTAGTCCAACACGAACTTAAATCAGCACCTCTTAGAGAAATAGGAAACCCATATCCAAACCAAAACAGGAGACAGATCCGTATTAGGAAACTGCCAAAAACCTGAATTCTTGAGACACTCCAAATACTAACAATCTCCACCCTGACTCATGTTCATTGAGTCCCTCCGTAGAACTTGGCCTCTGTTTCATTTGCCTTCCTTTCTCCCCCCGCTTGTGACTTCACATGGCTCCCTCCAAGAGCTCGTTCACCACTTTACCTTTGGAGAATCTTGATGAAGTTCACAGATGCTCTGAACTTCTCCGCCAGGATGGTTTTCGTCATCATATCTGTTGGATTCTTTTACGTGATGATCTTTATCAAATCGATTACCTTATCATCCATGACCCACTGACGTATCTTGTGAAATATCACATCAACGTGCTTCGTCCGCTTGTGAAACCTGTAATCTTTAGCGAGATGAATAGAACTCTAGTTGTCGCAATGAACCCGAACTGAATCCTGTATGATACTGAACATCTCAACCAATCCTCTCAACCATAAAGCTTACTTTGATGCCTTAACTGCAACCATGTACTCCGCTTCTGTCGTTGAAAGAGCAATTGTATCTTACAACTCTGCCTTTCAACTAATGACACACTCAACTACTGCGAACACATAGTCTGTCATAGATCTTCACTTATCAAGATCTCCTGCATAATCTGCATCAATATAGCCTTGTAAGTAACCTAGGCTTTCCCGTTTTCAATTTCTGAAACACCAAGCCTAGTCTCGCAGTCCCTCACATATATTGTAGCACTCACTTCACTGCTTCTCAATGTTGCTTTCCTTGATTTGACATGAACCGACTTACTATACTAACTGCATGGGCTAAGTCAGGCCTAGTGCAGACCATAACATACATGAGTGATCCCACCGCACTAGCATATGATACTCGAGACATCTCTTCCTCCTCTTCTGATGATTGCGGATACTGCTTGGAGGATAAGTTGAAATGGCCTGCCAAAGGAGTGGTCACTTGTCTTACTTCTGCCATGTTAAATCTCTCCAACACTTTGAGAATATAGTTCTCCTGGGATCGCCAAAGTCTGCCTATGCTTCTGTCTCGAGTGATCTTCATACCCAAGATCTTTTTGGTTTCTCCCAAATCCTTCATGTCAAATTCCTTTTTAAGTTGAGCTTTAAGCTTTTGAACATGTGTTTTTTTTCTCGCAGTAATCAGCATATCATCCATATATAACAACAAAAATTTCGGATCATCACTCTGCTTGAAATAACATAACTATCATATTCACATCGGTTGTATTTGGCCTTGATCATGAAAGAGTCAAACAGTTTGTACCACTGTCTGGGAGACTGCTTAAGTCCACAGAGGGACTTCTTTAGAAGACACACCTTGTTTTCTTTACCTTCCTGAATGTAACCTTCAGGTTGTTTCATGCATATCTTCTCCTCCAGCTCACCGTACAGAAACGTTGTTTTAACATCCATCTGTACTAACTCTAGATCAAACTGAGCAACTATCGCCAATAAGATCCGAATAGATGTATACTTAACTAAAGGAAAGAAAATCTCATTGTAGTCAGTACTATCCTTCTGAGCATACTTTTGGCAACTAACCTTACTTTGTATTGCTCATTGTCCTTCTTGCGAAAGACTCATTGCAACATATTGCCTTGGAGTCATTTGAAAGATCGACTTACGTCCATGTTTGATTTCTATCCAAAGACTCCATCTCTTACTCCATGGTTGTAATCCACTTGCCATGGTCATCTGCCTCGATTGCTTCCCTGTAACTGTCAGGTTCTCTTGTTTCTGTTACTAATGTGAAAGAGACACGATCTTCATCCTAGGCATACCTTATTGGTGGCACTGTAACTCTGAGACCGCCTCAACGGTCTAGGTTGCTCTTGAGTAGCCTCCTGTTTGTCTCCATCTGAATCTGAGGAGTCTTTTTCTGACCCTTCAGGCCTTTTAGGGCTATATAAGAACTCGACTCCTTTTTTCCTGAGTATCTACTGCCAAACTGTCTGAAGCTCCACCTTACGCTTTATCCTCCGTCTCTGATTTTTCTCATAACATTGAATTTTCATCAAGACCACATCTCTGCTGGTAAAAGCGCTCCTTTTCTTGGGATCCCAAAGTTTAAAACCCTCGACTCCTTTGGTGAACCCAATGAAGATACACTTCTTAGACTTGAACTTCAGTTTGTTCTTTTTCTAACTATCAACCAAACTATATGCCGGGCAACCGAAAATCCGTAAGGTTGAATAGTCCACAGATACTCCTCGCCAAATCTCCTCTGGAATCTGTAGACTAATAGCTGTTGATGGTGACATGTTTACCAGATAACCCGCATGATTCACCGCCTCTAGCCAAAATCCTTCTGACATTTCAGCCTGTAATCTGATATTACGGGTACGCTCTGTAAGTGTCCGATTCATGCGATCTACTACTCCGTTTTGTCCTGGTCGCCCTGAAATACTTAGCTGGTGTTTGATGCCCTTACTTGCTAAGTAGTTTTTGAATTCTTTGGAGATGTATTCGGCTCCATTATCGGATCTCAAGACTTTCACCTTCTGCCCCGTCTGATTTTCCACTAAAGTTTTCAACTCCTTAAACTTCTGAAATACTTCTGATTTCTGCTTCAAGAAGTATACCCAAACTTTTCTTGAAAAATCATCTATAAAAGTAACATAATACCTAGCACCTCCAATGGATGCTACTGGCGAAGGTCCCCACACATTTGTGTGTATGAGATCTAGCAAGCTCTTTGTCTTGTGGTGAGATATAGAGAAAGCTACTCTACGTTACCTACCCATAATGCAAAATTTACAAAGATCAAGTTTGCAATATTTGATATCTGGTAGAGCACTCCTTTTGTGTAGGAGTTGAAGATCTTGCTTGCTCATGTGGTTAAGACACATGGTCTTGTAGTATCCTCCTTCTCTGTTGCTGTTGAAGCATCATCAGTAATAATACTTCCTGTCAACTTGTACAAGTTTGTTATTCGCTCTCCTTTGAGAATCGTCATGGAGCCTTTAGTAACTTTGATTGCTTCATCTGCACCGGAAAACTTGTTCCCACGAGCTTCCAAAGCCAACGAGAGAATATTATTCTTTAAATCTGCAACGTGTCGAACGTTCGTGAGGGTTTGAACATGTCCATCAAACATTCTCATACGGATGTTGCTGATGCCAACAGTCTTACACACGACGTCATTTCCCATTAGGACAGAGCCTCCATCATAAGACTTGTAAGTACTGAACCACTCTCTTTTGGGCACATGTGATATGCGCACCCCGAGTGAAGTAACCAAGCATATGAGTATTTACCCTTTTCTGACTCAGATGTCAAGACATCGCATGAATCCTCACTTGCTTCTTTGACAACTCCGACTTGATCTGACTTTCCACTAGTACTAGCCCTATCAGAATCTTTGTCGTTTTCTCTTCAGCATCTCCTTGTATTTTATACAATTTTTCTTCATGTGCCCTGGTTTCTTGCAAAAGTAGCAAGAGAAACTGCTAGAAGCCTCTAGATCCCTTCTGGGTCCCATATTCTTTGATCTTCCCCTCTAGCCTTTGACAAAAAATCCTGAGGCCTCCTCCGTAGAATCTCTTCTTCATCAGCTCATTATTCTTGAGCATCTGTCTGACATCTTTAATTCTAAGGTCTCCTTACCATACATGATGGTGGTCACCAAGTTGTCATAACTTGATGAAAGAGAAGAGAGCAGTAGAAGAGCTTTGTTTTTTTCTTCTAGCTTAACCTCTAGAGTTAACAAGTCGCTCAAAATCTATCAAAAAACTGAGATATTGTAGAATACGTGTACCTTCCTTCATCCGAAGGCTATATAACCGCTTCTTCGTGAAGAGCTTGTTCGACAAACTCTTCGTCATGTATAAGCTCTCCAGCCTACATCAAAGACCAATAGTTGTCTCATCCCTCATCACGTTGTAGAGGACCTCACCTGATAGGCACAGTATGATCATCGCCTTTGTGCGGAAGTCGATATCGTTTCACTCATCATCCTCCATCTTCGATGGCTTCTTCTTAATACTAAGCAGGGTCTTGTGTGTGCCATCCTTCACGATCAACGATGTTACTCGCATCTTCCACAACATGGAGTTGGACTTCCCGTCGAATTTTTTCACCTCGAACTTGGTTGTCATGGTCGTCTTGCTAGCCATCGCTCTGATACCAATTATTGATGATCTATCACGGATCAGACAACAGAGAAACACCAAGTGAAGACTCGGCAGCGGAAGCAGAAGCATAGAAGATCTCCACTAGCAAGCAATCACCACACAATTAAGGAACACAAGTTTTAACGTGGTTCGACAATGTGCTATGTCCACGGGGAGGAGGAGAGAAATATTTATTGAAGAAAATATAAGAGTTACAATGAGATCTCACTCACAACTCTCAACGGTGGAATTCTAGAATTTCTCTTAAATTCTTGACACATCTTCAAAAGCCCACCCCTGAGGGGTTTATATAGGCACCTGAGATGATCTTAATCAACACGAATTCAAGTCAGCACCTCTTTAGAGAAATAGGAAACCCGCATCCAAACCAAAGTAAGAGACAGATCTGTATTAGAAAACTGCCAAAAATCTGAATTCTTCTCCAATAAATACGAGCCACTTCAAATACTAACAAATTCAACTCAAGTTTTTCAAAAATTTGCTTGTTTAATTCAAGTTTCCAACAAGCGAAGTGTGCGTTGGACATGAAAAGGACACTGAGGTTTGTAGTCATAATCTAGAAGTTAAGGAGGTACTTGAGATGACCCTGCACGAATTCGAGGTTAGGGTGATCGTGGTTTGAGCTCAGGCAAGGCCTAGCCCCAAATACATACGTATGGACCATTTGTATTGATAAGTAATAATCGATCTGAATAAAATATATAATAATTTACATGTCAAAATTACTTTCGTGCATTGCACGGGCTAAAAATAAATTTACTTTAAAAATAAAGTCATTTTCTCTCTGATTAATTAATAAAAATCGAGCGAAGCAAGATTTTTTCTGATGGCTTATCACAAACTTTGTCCATCTGCATTCCACACAAGAGAGCAAGAGATAGAGCAACGCCTTCCCCTCCTCCTCCTCCTTTCTCTCCTTCCTCCTCTTCCAGTGAAGCCGATTAGCCTCTCACCTCCTCTCTTCCCCGACCTAGGATCCCCTCTTCTGTTGCAGCATCGCCTCTCTCTACTCTCCCCTCCCAAAATCATCTCCCTCTTTCTCTCTTGCGATCATCAACCATAGGTCGATTTTTCACGAACACTTTATCTTAATTAAAATCTGACGCATGGTTCAAATATTCTGATTCCGGTTCCTCAGTGGCGGTCGGTTCGATGTCCACCTCACGGCTCACAGAACCGAACCCATCTTTTTGCGGCCCCCACCAGCGCTTTCTCCTGACTCTTCATTCTTCTTTCTTGCTGTCCAAGCCGTTTCCCGAAAACCCTCGTAAAACCCTACACACACAGTCTCTCCACCCCTCTCTCTCGAATCAAGAATCAATGAAGCTCTCGCTCTCAAAGCCCTCGCACCTCGACGCCTCGCGCACCAAGCTCTGGATCGCGATCGGGATCGGCGTCGCCGGCGCCCTGATCATCGCCGGGAACGCCCGTCGCCGTCGAAAGAGATCGCTCCGGGACCCGATCGCGGTCAAGGACTTCGGCGCCTTCGTCGATCGCTTCGAGATCCTCCCTCCCCTCAGCCTCCGCCCCCCGCCGCCAAGCACCCGCTCGCTGGCCTCACCTTCGCCGTCTCCGACAAGTTCGCTCTGGTTCCATTCCCCTTCGTCTCCTTAAAAAGTTGAATTGTTTTGTCTATTATTTTGATTTGTTTGTTGTCTTTTGTAGTTTTGATGTGAAGGGATATGTTTCGGGGTTTGGGAACCCGGACTGGGAGAGGACCCACGAGGAGGCGGGGCAGACGGCGGTGGCGGTCTCATTGGTTCTGAAGAATGGGGCGAAGTTCGTCGGGAGGACGGTTATGGATGAATTGGCATTTGGGCATGTGACAGTATATATTTGTTTTCTATTTTTTTGTCTTAAATTTTTGTGTATTGGAGTGCATGCGCTGTCTAAGGTTTTGGGTAGTTATAGTTGGCAGTATCCAGTGGTGATTGTGGACCTTTTAGAGTTAAGACTTCTCTTTGCTATCAATGTTGTGTTGAGTTAGAGACTTTTGTTTTGCTAGTCATATCAAGCTAGAGGCTTGATGTCAGATAGAGGTCTAGTATATAATCTGGTCAATTTTCATGGCCCTCCTTGATATAGAATTGCTAATGTTCAAAAGTTCTAAGTTTAGGCAAAATTTCTGTGAACTAAAGTGTTGTTTCTAGTGGTGGTTAGGTTCCCCCCTCCTTTTGTGCGGGTGCTCATGTGGGGTTGCCGTTCCATATAGAAAATATTTCATCTTTTCATTCTTCTCAATTTGGTTCTGCATTACAGTTAATGTTATCTGGAATGACATGAAAAACATGGATTCCAAGAGACAATGAGCTTTATGGCAAATAAAGCTCTCGTGTATAATATTTCCATGGCCTAGAATTTGTAACCACTTTAGAGAGTTGATCTGGAGCTTCTTGACTTAGAGTTGAGCTCTCATTTTAATGAAGGAAGGCCTAGATGGTGATGATATCTTCTTGGCATGCATAATTCATTTGAGGAGTTCATGTAGTTAAAAAGTGCTTTACCCGTATACGATTGTTGTTACAGTGTCACCGGAGAGAACTTACATTATGGGATGCCAATCAACCCTGAACTGCCGTCGCATATCCCTGGGGGATCGTCTAGTGGCTCTGCTGTGGCTGTTGCTGCCGAACTTGTCGACTTTGCCCTTGGTACGTGACAAGACCAATGTTTTCATTTCGTTATTATACATGGGAACAGTGCATGACAAATATATACTGTGACTTCATTGGTGAATATACAAAATAGTTTGGTCTTTATGCAGTCGGAGTTTTCTGGTACTTGTTTTATGCAACATCTCAGGCTGAATGCAAGTTGGACTTGTTTAAGTTGTTTGTCAATCTCTGTTTCATGAATTGCTTTGCTAAAGATTTATGAATGCAAGATAAGTGTGTTAGAGAAAGTAGTGGGTGTTCTATCACTAGTTTATGATGTTTATAAACTTTTTCAATCTTGTGTATCCTTACTGCTGGTGTGTCTGATACTTATTTGCATGTGAAAGGTGGATGTACGGATGCCAGAAGGAAGGAATGATTTATTGCCTGCAAAACAAATTTCCAATACAACCACCAAAGTGGAGTTTATGCAGAAGGGAGAAGATATATGGTGGCTAGTGGCTGGTGGCTTTAGAAGGTTGCAACCTTATGCTGTTTCTAGAAATTCAATCCTGGTTCAAGCTATGATTGTAGACACAGACACATGCCATTCTAGTGAATTAACTGGCATAGATACAGAGTCGATTCAATCATCAAATGAGAATCCCTCTGTTTTCAGGCGCTATTAATGATTTGAAGGAATGAATAAATGTAATTGTTGAGTGACGTAAACGATGAAGCGAAGAAGACGATTGACTTGGGCTAGATTTGTTCTAGCGCTGGTGAACCCTGAAGAGATCTCCATCTCCAGGTAAGGATAACTACTCAAATCCACGAGAAAGAACGATCCGAATCCGCTAGCCGAGAGAACGACTTGAATCTACGAGCAAATATGAGAAAAAGTCATTAAAAGTTGAATTAAATACAAGAGTTTCAAGGACATTTATAGGCTCATAACGAAAGAGTTGAAAATAAGGGAAAAAACTAAACTAAATCCTAAACTGGTTCGGATATGCTGACGTATACTTTAGGCAGCTGAAGTGTGTTGTCGACAATCAAGCGAAAAATTGACAAATCCGACTATGTAAAAGCCAGTCGATCTGCTAGAAGGTGCTGTCGACAGGTAAAGTTAGACTGACAAACTCTTGCCTTTCTGCAAAACCCTGTCGACAGGCTAGAAGGGTGCAGTCGACAGGTTAAGTTATTTCAGTCTGCTGGTTTGTTGTTCGTTAATCTCCTGCATCAGTCCCTCCTTCTTCAAAAGAACTCGTTCTCGAGTTATTATCTGAATACAGCTGCTCGGGTGGGTGATAATCTTAGGGATTTGCCCACATTAAATGTCTTTGACATCGCCGTATCGCTTGGAAGATCTACAACATAGGTGTTATCATTGATCTTCTTCATGATTTTGAACGGACCGTATTTCTTAGGTTTCAACTCGTACATTTCAAACATGAATTCTTTTTTTCTCATGTATACCATCACCATGTCTCCTTCTAAGACCTTTTCTCTCCTACTTTGTCAGCGGTGGCTTTGTACCTTGTATTAGATTCTCAACCCGTTCGAACCTCCTTTTGAACATCTGTTGTTTGTTCAACAATGGCACTAGCTGCATTGCTAAACTTTTCACCAATGGCAATTTGGCTAAGTCTAGGAGATAATGAGGTACCTTCTGATAGACAATAGAATAGGGTGACATACCTGTTGAAATATGGATTGTGCTATTGTAAGCGAACTCTACTTGAGACAACGCTTGATCTCATGCTCTTAGCTTGTCTCCACATACGCTCCTCAATAAGTTGCTCAGGGTGCGGTCAACTTTTGTTTGGCCATCGGTTTTTGGGTGTGCGTGCTACTGTACTTTAGATATGTGTCAAATTTTCTCAATAGAGTAGTTCAGAACGCGCCAAGAATTGCTGTCTCGATCTGAAACAATGAAACTCGACTCACCATGCTGTCTCACAATCTCTTGGAAGAACAATTTGGCTACATGTGGTACATCAAATGTCTTCTGGTAAAGAATAAAGCACCAGCTTAGAGAAATGATCAACTACCACGGAAATGAAATCCACTCTCTTTTGTGTGCGAGGAAGTCCCTGTTGACACTTAAAAAAGACAAGATTCTGACTGGCCTGAACAATGTCTAAAACTTGTTGACATTTACAAAAGACAAGTGAAAGTTAGGCTGATTGGTCCAAACAATGTCTAAACTTGTTGACATTTACAAAAGACAAGCGATAGACAAGCTGACGACCGGTTCTGTACTTGTTGACATTTACAAAAGACAAGTGACAGACAAGCTGACGACCAGTTCTGTACTTGTTGACATTTACAAAAGACAAGTGACAGATAAGCTGACGACCAGTTTTCATTCATCCCCAAGGGACAAAGCAGCAACTTGGACTCTACTGATCTAGTGAAGCAGACAGTAAGCCCAGATTGTCTCTAAACAGACCTCAGCAGGTCTAAGATGCTAACACTTAGCATCACATGAGCCAAAGGGATAGCCTCGCCTGAGAGGCTAAGATCATCCAATTCGCCTTGAAGCCATTCACAGCTCCGTCAGGAAGCTAACTATAGCTTCGCCTGAAGTGCTCAGTTAATTCCGCAGAGAGTTAGCTTCGCTTGAAGCAAAAGGATGTTCGGTAGCTTCACCACAGACGATATCTAGCTCCGCTGAAGAGCTGTCTTCTGACTTCGCCACCTGCGCCTTCCAGCTCCGCTGCGAGCTCAACGCGGGCAGCTCCGCTGCGAGTCCGTCATGGTCAACCTTTGACCAATTAAATCTTCAGATGAGATCAAATCTATTCAGATCAAGATTAAATCCAATCAAGATCATATCTGAGATCAAATTTGGCAGTTGATTGCCGTAATCTCTTGACTCTCCTAAAACGAGTAAGAGGATCAGGAGAAATCTTCCAATTATACGGAAAGGATCAAAACAGATCAGGAGGATCAACCGACCTGCTACTTCTAGCTTCGCAGAAGCTGATTCTAGCCTCGCAGCAAGGCTGCTTTCCAGATTTAAACAGATTTGATTCAATCTGTTTTCATATTTTCAAGGGACAAATTATACCCCTGCTCTCCCTATAAATAGCCCACCAGGGCACAAGGAGAGAGGGAGATCTCGACAAGAAGAGACCACAACACACGCAAGAGACGACGCTCCAGAGAGACGGCAGACTTCTCGAGAGGACGCATCACGCGCACAAACAGAGATCTACTCTCTTGCTTCCAAGAATTCAGAGACTTCAGAGAATCACTTCTCTAATCAGGTTGCTGATACCCTAATACTTCTTCTCAAGGAATCTCCGGAACCAGGCGAGAAGGAATTCCTAGACGAAGACGGTTTTGAGAAGTAACAAGAGGGTTCTACCAACCTTCTGTTCTCGATTCCCCGAACCAGGCGAGAAGGGAAATCTCATCGCTCGCATCGTCAAAGGACAAAGTGGTCGCGCGCTGACCAGACTTCTATCGGCACACTTCTCCAGAATCTCTGAGGAGATCTACTTGTAATCTTTTGTGTTACTTGTAATTTAGCTCCTCGACCCTTTTCTTTTTGTAAGTTTCCCCTTTGTAAATCAATGGAAACCAAGGTGGCGACTCCGCTGGGGAATGGATTCTCCACTGCTGAGAATCAAGTGTCGCAATGCGACGAACAAACTTTCGGGTCTATCTCTGAATTCAGGAAAGCCAGTGCAGCCAGAGCCTCTCTGGCAAATCTTCAAGGCAAGTCTCTGCGGAGACAGATAAGGCTCTCTGCGAGCCTACTACGGTTCTTTGGCGCAACAAGGAAGCACGCCCGCAGTCCAAGTCCAACACTTTTGAGAACTTGGTCGTCCACTTCGACCAAGAAAAATTTTGAAGAAGTCCTCTCTGGGGGTGGTCTAATGTTTCACGCGCGAAAATATAGAAAGGTCTCCATGACCAAGGTTTCAGAACAGAAACCAGGAGCAGAATTCTGCCAACACCCCTCAGCCTCGCATGTGGCTAGTCAGGTCCTTGCGAACCTATGTCTTCTTTGTCAAAGCAGATGTGGAGGCCAAAATAGAAGGCCTGGATAAAGCCTCGGGCATAGCTACGCCACAAGTGCGTCTCTCCGCGAAGAAAGAAAAAGCAAGATGCCTGCCTCCTCCAGCAATGCTGCTAGCTGTGAAGTTACAGCGGCGATCATACCTTTGCCCAATTCAAGAAGCAGCAACAACTCGCGTCAGCCTCGTTTCATGAGCGAAGCTACTGTACCATAGCGTACGCGCGATCTTCATAGCCGCGAAGCTGGAACCAAAGCACCACAGCGTGCTTTGTTCCCCAGTTCTTCAACTACTAAGCTCGCTCTTCGCAGCGGAGCTAAAGGATTGTCCTAAGTGCTGATAGCGTTACTTATGCAGCTTCAGCGCCCAAGGGCGTTTCCAAAGCTTTAGCCGCGAATCAAGATCCAAAGCACTGGTTAAGGCTAATCGCCTTCGCAGCAGCACAGCGGATAAAGCACCACAGCGTGCTCCGCTCCCCAGT